>JAZBGY010000234.1:58287-83502 GCA_037414755.1 Lydus trimaculatus | reverse complement strand
TGTTGTTTTTGTTATAGTAGTTACTGCTTTTTTGACAATTGTTGCAGCTGTTGTTATTGTTGTTTTATTGTTATTATTTTTGTTATAACTTTTGCTGTTGTTACGATTGTTGTTGCAGCTGCTGCTGTTGTTATTGTTTCATTTCCAAAATTTACTGTTGTTGTTGTTGCTGCTTTTGGTTGCTAAAGATCCGGTTTCATTGTTATGATTAAATTAATAAATCGAAAGTTATTTTGATGACAGATAAAATTACAATGTTAGATTTCGATATGTTTGAAAGGAAAACTGAGTATTTGTATTTATGATAAAAAGTGTCCCACATCTTAATAAGGAAGGTATACCTTAGCCCTTAGCAAACAAGACTGAAAGGAGTTCAAGGACTGCATTTAATAGTCCGACTTTTGAAAAATATTCCAATATCTGTATCATTTATGTTTGTCACATTTAAATTATTATTCACCATGGTATGAATACAAATGAAACAAACAAGCAAAAGCTCACTAATGATTAACCGTTTGTCCATGACAATTTATTCATTTTGTTTATATTTTGTATATTTCTTTCTTTGTAACGTAACACAAAATTCTTAAATAAACATATTTCACTAAAATAAAATGCTTTTTATTCGAAATAACGGTGTGCAGATATAGATAAATTTCTGGTGGACATTGTACTGATAAGCTTTGATGACACACTTGATAGTATCAAAAGACATTTAGTGTTAAGAGTTCTGGAACTCACAAT
The DNA here is from genome assembly GCA_037414755.1 of Lydus trimaculatus. Lineage (NCBI taxonomy): Eukaryota > Metazoa > Arthropoda > Insecta > Coleoptera > Meloidae > Lydus > Lydus trimaculatus. The sequence goes on along the minus strand of JAZBGY010000234.1, from coordinate 82,758 downwards.
CAGTACGTGTCTCTGTGAGTTTCACGTTAAACTCGTAGTTAAAACAGCAGACTGATTGATAAATAAATGTAGGTCAGCAATGGGTACGATGCTGACTCTGTTCGGTTTCAGATAAATTGTGTTATTGTTTTTAGTCGAATGAGAACTGATGATGATGATGATAATGATGCACAGTGCTATAGCGTAGCGGAGTGCACCGTACGCGAGAGGCACATTCCAAAAGGCAGATTTTTCTTTACCTCCCCTTACTTTTATAGTTTCTCCGCGATTATAATAATTTTCATTGTACACACGCAGCGCCCCAGTGTATGCATAATCTTATTTTAGTGTCAAGTGTGAGGCTACTAACCTCCACTTATTTATCAATAGACCTGTTATTCTTACTATTTCTCATCCTTTTCCATGTTCTTGTCCATACAAATGACGAAACGAAAGGATTATTGTCATAGCCTGTTTCCTACTTCAGAAAAGCTTTGTCTGAAAGGACCATTCTACTCTCACCGACGTTATCCCTTTGGCTGAAAGAGTTTTAGCGCTTATGGTTCTCTTGTGAAATTTATTTGAAAATCTCTCCTACTGGCCAAGATCAAAACAAGAGTTTTCAACGCGAACCCCCATATACGCAGGATTCAGAGCGATTGTCCGATATTAGATATTTCCGCCAGTCTTGCAATTAAAAGAAAAACGAAGCAAATTAAAATTAACAGACATGCACGATGGCGCCCGCAAGAACACTTAATTATCTTAAACTTAAAGAGTATGTACTCAATATTCGATAACAGTAGAATAATTAGAATTGCATCTAAAAAAATACAGATTAGAAATGAACAGATGGGGATTTGCTAGTAAAAACTATGAAAAAAATATCGAAAGATCTTTTATTATTTGAAATATGTAATAAGAAATAATTAAAAAAACATTTTCACTTCTTTTGCTTTTTCTTCTCAGCTTCCTCTTCTTTCTCCTTCTCAATTTCTGTAACATATTTTTCAATTGTTTCACTATCTAACATTTCTAATGGTTGTCCATGTCGCATAACAGCAATTTCTAAATTCTTTTGACCAGATTGTACAACTTCTAACAATGCACGTATTGCTAATTTAACTGTACCACGTTCAGTTGCTACTTCTTCATCTGTATAATACTTTTCAAGGAATTCACGTACAGTTTTTGCTGAACGACCAGTAGCATTAGCTTTCCATTCATAATAAATACCAGATGGTTCAGTTTGATATAAATGTGGTTTACCATCATAATCAAAACCACCAATCAAACAAGAAATACCAAATGGTCGACGACCATTACTTTGTGTATACTTCTGTTTTAAACTAGCTATATATCTAGTGATGTACTCTAATGTAACTGGATCTTCTACAGTTAATCGATGTGATTGACATTCAATTTGTGCACGATTTATTAAAATACGAGCATCAGCAGTTAAGCCAGCAAATGCCATAACGACATGATCATCCAACAGACAAATTTTACGAACTGTACGTTCCTCTTGTAGTTTAGCTACAGATTTCTTCTCAACACCCAGGACAACAGCATTGGCTCCTCTAACACCAACCTAAAAGATTTCGATAAAAAAACCAATCAAATTCGAAAATTCGTACAGTTTGCATTGTCATTATTAAAGTTAGGTTAAGAATACGACAATTATAACTTACAGCAGTTGATCCTTTACGTACAGCTTCTTGGGCATATTCTACCTGTAATAAATGACCGTCTGGTGAAAATACAGTAATTGCACGATCATACCTTGAAGACATTTCGTTATTTTAATTGATTAAAGAAACCGAAAACAACCCCTTGATATTTTGCTTTGTAACTATCAAATACGCATGCGCACAGGCATGTGTCACTGATTAGAGATGGGAGATACACATCTGAGTTCAAGCGTTGTTTGTCAGTGTTTGAATGCTCGAACAATTTTCTAAAATTTCTAAATCATCGATTGACTTTACAGAAGTAACCAATCTTCGTTTAGCAACAACTAGGTTTCAAAATACTAAGACTGAGCTTTTGTTAAATTCAGCCAATTATGTTCATTAACTTGAGTTGAAGATGATCAGCCCATCTTTAAACCAAAAAGTCATACTCACTCGTAAAATCACCAAACCTGCAACGTAACAATATCAAAATTCCCTATATGTTGCGGTTTTTCGAAATTAACAAAAATTTATGGGTCTTCTCGTAATATTAAGAACCAATAAAACTTTAATAAAGTAATTATTATTATTCTGGAAGTAAAAATTTTTAGAATTTGCATGAATTTTGTCTTTATCGATCAAACAAGTGACAATTTTCAAACCGCTAAAATCCCTAGAATAAACATAACCTTAATTTGACATATGTCAAATCAGATCATCAACAATGATACGTACCGGTTAAAAAAAAAGTTGATTTTACGTAATTTTACAAATAATTTAATAGATTTTTAACAAATAAAGGATAATCTTTACGTATTAATTTAAATTTAAGATTATTCTAGTCGAAATTACTAATAATGATGCGATTTGTATTGTTGACGTGTTTATTGATATCATGTGGCATAACCAATGGTCATGATCATCATGAACATTCTCATGATGATGAATCTCCAGCTTTTAAATATTCACGTAGTGCCAATGAAAAGTATCATCACAATGAACATCACAGCCTACCACCACCTCCACCACCAGTTAAAACATTGGATACATCTCAATTATGGTTACATGCGATGGGTTCCACGTTATTGATAAGTGCAGCACCGTTTTTTATTTTATTTTTCGTACCATTAGATGATACAGACAGTAAACAACCTTTATTGAAAATTTTGTTAGCGTTTGCTTCTGGTGGTTTATTAGGTGATGCTTTTCTACATTTGATTCCACATGCTACAATGTCGGTTGGAGACCACCACCACCATCATCATCATGATGATCATCAGCATTCACATACCAATTTAGATACAGAAGAAGAAGAAGGTCATAGTCATGATATGTCTGTTGGTTTGTGGGTTTTAGCCGGAATTGTTGCATTTCTAGTTGTTGAAAAGACTGTTCGTATCATCAAAGGTGGTCATACACACAGTCATAGTCATAATAAGAAATCAGATAGTAAGAAGAATGATAATAAAAAGACTGATAAAAAAGTGGAACCTAAGAAAGAGATTAAAGTAGCTGGTTATTTGAATTTAGCTGCTGATTTTAGTCATAATTTCACTGATGGTTTAGCAATTGGTTCATCATATTTAGCTGGTAATACAGTTGGTATTATAACAACAATAACAATTTTATTACATGAAGTACCACATGAAATTGGTGATTTTGCAATATTATTACAATCAGGTGTATCAAGAAAGAATGCAATGTTATTACAATTAACAACAGCATTTGGTGCTATTATTGGTACAGCAATATCATTATTAGCACAAAATACAAATAATATGCCAACTGAATGGATATTACCATTTACAGCTGGTGGTTTTATTTATATTGCATTAGTTTCAGTTATACCAGAATTATTAGATGAGGATGAACCAAATTTTCTACAAACTTTATTACAAATTGGGGCTATGTTAGGGGGTGTTGCAATGATGGTCTTGATTGCTGAATATGAATAAACTAGCTGTGTACTTATTTTTTATGTAAATTACCCCCATTTTCTAATTGTATACAATCAATGGTGGCAAATAAATCCCAATAAAATTTATTTTCCTACAATTACAGTTTGATTTTAACATTTATCACAGTTATTACTTTCCTAATTTCATTTTGATTTGGTCAAAACAATAATTAGCCTGTTCTACAGTTTCATTGTTCTCATATTTTCTCCCTATAAAAGTATTTTTAAAATTAATAAAACAGTTATCGAATTTTTAGTCACCTAATTTCCAAGCTTGACGACAATTTTCCTGTGCACCATTCACAACACCTTTCTCCAACAATATCAAACCATAATTGGCATGTATTACACCTAGATACATCTGATCATCAAGATTTGCACCAATTTCAATAGCTTCTTTTAGGTATTTCAACGAATTCTCTAAATCACCAATACGAAAACTAGCTGTAGCTAAATCGTTTAACAATAACATACTTTGTTCGGTAATTTTGCCTTTAGTTTCTTGACAAACATTGTAAGCTTGTTTTAAATGGTTGAATGCTCCATTTACATCACCTTTATCTAAAAGGAATTGTGCATACCAATCGTGTATTATACCAGACAACATTTTCGCATCAATATTCTCATTTAAATCGTATTTTTCGATTTGATTCAAACACCAATTAAAGCCTAAATTAGCTTTATCTACGTCGGCTTTTAATTGTGCAATTTTAGCCATTTTTAAACTAATATGAATCATCTAAAAGAAAATCATTTAATTTGTATTAATTATAGTTAATTTTCAACAAAATATATCAACTTTTAAATCATTTTGATTAGTTCCGTTTGTTAATAAAAGTTGCATAACATTAACAAATAATTTTTCAGCTTTATCTAATTGTATTGTATCCATTGCTAAATTTGCCATTAAATCATAACAATATAATACACCTTGTTGGTTTTGTTGTTGTTGGGCAATCCGTAATGCTAAATGTAACATTTGTTCAGCTTTTTGATATTGTTCACGTTTCATACATAATACAGCACGTTTTAATGTCATTATTAATTCGGATTCTTTCTCTTCATCATCACTTGTAAATCCTAACCAACTTAATATGCTTAATGTTATTGTAAATACTGGTGTTGTTGTTGTTTTTGATATTGAATCAATTCTTATTGTTGGTAGAGTTTTAAAAGGTTTATATAACCTTAAAATTGGATATGAGATAAATTTGAATTTTGGTATTGTCATTTGTTTATATAAATTTATATAAATATTACGACTGTTTAGTAGTGATCTGATAATGTTTATAGATGCCATTATGGCTTTGTTGTTGTTTTTTTTATCAAATTTTACAAAATTTATAACATAACCTATTTTGAATAGCTGTCATAATTGACAAACAAAAACGAAACAATAAACGCATGCGCGGTATTGTGGAGAACTAGCAAAAGACTGCGTTCATAAATAACCGTTGGATATATTGGCCTTACTCATCAATAAGTCCAAGGAGCAAGGAGGGCAATAGTCACCTAAATTGACCCCGTCAGAAAGATTGTATGCATATATATGGTTATAGTACAAAAATTTCGCTATAACTATCGTTAATAGTTGAAAGCAAATCGATAATTCAAGCAGCAATTACAATAAAGACAAACTATACTAACTGTACCTATCATTTATGATCGAGTGCACTATTTATGGACGATTGTATATAGTGGGTAGACATAAGATAGAGGGGAAGGTTCCCATAAGATCCAATGTAAAAAAATAGTACAGAGTTTCAGCGCCTCTAACGAGTCGGGAGATGAACTAAAGTGCCAAACGCGCCAAAAGTATTTAAGCTAAGATTAATTTGAGAGTGAAAATATATTTTTGTAATAGAAATAAGAAACAAAGAAGTTAAATCCATAATATTTGTATTAAACAAAAACCCATAAACAATTATTATTATAACGTATATTTTACATTTCTCAAGTAACAGTTTAAGTTATAATTCTTCCCTGACTCACCAGGGGGCAGCTCTAATATACTCGACCTACAGTCACTCAATATATACAGTAACGCAAGGTCCGCCATTTTGGGGTTAAAATTTGCTTTCTCTCTCTAACACTTTGGCCCATAGGGTTGCGGTACTGTATATATTGAGTGACTGTAACTCGACCTTCTCCTCTATCTTATTCTCTTTGGGGTAGACATGTATTACATCTTAACATCTATTTCGTACCATTTTTATTCTATTGTTGCTATTAATTATTGTTTTACACTTGTGCACTTACAATTTACGCTTTCAATTCTTCGTGGCATGCGTCTTTTAAAATCGTATGTGCACGGGTCGGTTGTATGCATTTCCGTTATTTTACTATTTCGTTCAACTCTATTTGAGCCATGCGGTAACGCATGCAACACGTGCGTCAAGCGCATACAACGTAGCGTGCATACCTTTGACGCACAAATGTAAACAACAACAAAAATTGATAATGCCCGAAATCAAGAATAATAAACAAACCGAAACTAAGAATGACTTACCAAATATTGCACTAACACTATTTCCATTTTCATAGAGACAGATGTATTAAATTCTTTATGCTGTTATCAGAAATCGAATAGAGTTTACTATACATGCTGCGTATAGTCCAAACAACAAATATGGCTTTTTTGTCCAGGGTTGTACAATTGGCAGTAGAGGAAATTTATAGTTCCAACCGCACTTCCTTTATTCTGCCTTATTCGTTATCCAAATGGAAAATAGAAGAATAAGTTTGGCCCGATGCACACTATTCGCTTTTGTTAAGTAAAATATTCCTAAATAAAAGATGCATTAGACCAATCAATCAAGAACTATATTTTACTGCAGCGGAACTGGCCCTCTTGTTCTAAACCCAATTCGTCACTGATCATTCATACGTCTAGGACACAATATAAATGTTTTTATTTTTTATTCTAACAGGGTTAAAGTTGATCAACGAGACGTGCATAGTGGCGTAGCGAGAACGGATCAAAACCGGATCGAGACTAGCACCATAGTGTGGATCGGGCCTAAAGTTTCAAATTTAAAATAATTATGGCAAATGTTGTTCGATTTATAATTTTATGTAAATAGAGTAATATGATATTTAAAAATTTAATTAATAACATCAGCAATTAAATTATTATTAATTAATTTAGACTAATGTGTCATGGTAAGTATATGGCATTTTACCATTTACCAACAAAAATATTCAATTTTATAAAAATAGTAATCAAAATGATTTAGATTCGATTGAAATTAAACAATAAATCGTTAGAAAAGTTGTAAATAGATCTTTTGTTTTAAGACTCTCGACCCATTTTACTCTTTCTTTCAATTGAATAAAACATGAAAATGTAATAAATATGTTTTTGGTGTAAAATACAAAAATCAATAACCAGCTATATATACAGTCCGGTCTTAAAATCCGTCTATCTATATCGATAAAAAATAAATAAACGTATCTGGATGAAAACGGGATTGTAACCAAATATCAGGATTAACATCAATGAAGCCAAACCCGTCAAGAGGGGGCTACAATCGATACAAATTACGAGGGCACGGGGTGTTTTCCAGGGCCTGGAATAACCCCCGACGGCTTTGTAATTACAGTGAAACGTCATTTTTTGGGGTCCGTGGAGGAATTGTACCGGGTCCGTGAAAGTATTTTACCGGGCCCAACTTCGCTTTTGACTACCCTGAGTGTAGCTATCGCATTTGAACAAAATAAAGCCTAACACCGTCTTCCTAGTGACTATAGCTTTTCTCTAATTGTAAGACCATCAACCGCATGGCATCTCTGTTTTACTTATTCTAATTCTTTGCAATTTTGTAGTAGAAACAATAAGTATGACAGAGATTAGGTAGTAGCCCATAGAACCTATAATTCACCCTTTCTGTACATGTAATGAGTATTGAAAATGTGCCACAGATGGGATAATTTATGAAAACCAAATTTTGAGACAGATTTTTCTTGTAAAACATTTTCAATAAGTTAAAAAATGAAAGCTGCTTTGGATTATGACTAATTAGAAGAAACAGCAAAGTCATGATACATAATAGGACTGGAGGAATGAAATAGACCAGAAAAAAGAACTAAAACAACGGAAAAATACCTAAAATTCCAACTAAAAAAATCCAGCAACTTTAGGTGCAACTCTATATGTACCTATCAGAGAGTATTGATACATAATTCAAATATAAATTATATTTCCAATTATAATTAGGGTTTTCCTTGGACCAAGGGAAAGAAGAATCAACAAAAACCCAGTCATTTCGATTAATCACGTGCATTTCAACAATAATTTGATGGAATTTCCCAAAATGTGGTCACGATTTTAACGACAACAACATTCAGAAAAACGACAACAATAATTTTACATAATTGTTTTTAATAATAATTCCAATTGCTATAATAATAATAATAATAATAAGAATTTAAATAACGTATCCTGTATAATAGAGAATGGTTCGCATTCAATACTTGTTGCATTCAAGAGCACTTTGTTACCTTGGCAACGTTCTTATGAGCCAATCTTCAAATCACCACAATCAAAAGGGCTTAAAAGCTTTTCCTCTATTCTATCATAAAAAAAAAAGAATTAATTGGAACATTATGATCTGTCTTTATCGACAATAGCACGATTTTATAGGAAATATTTACAACATTTCGCCATTATTCCTCTTGCATTATTTATAATTGTTTTCTCGTAATAAAACTAGATTATTATTATTATTGTTATTGAAAAAAAATGGACTTTAAACTCATGATCTGATTCTGAAATGCATAAATTTCTAATTAAAAACCTTTCACTATTTGTATAATAGTTATGCCTGTAATTATGACGTCACAACCATGGTTGACGTTATCAGTGGGAATCACCCATCGTTTAGGATTCCCCAACAAACAAATCGCCCATACTATGATTAACCCACATTTTATTTCTAATTTTGTTCAGATTTCTATAATTTTATTTAAACATTTCTTATCAGTGAATAATGATAAGAAACCGTCAATTATTATTTTTATAAATACTTGAAATTATTCTATAATTTATTTGTTGAAAGGATGAAGTGAATGGTTTTTCTATACAACGCCCATTGGTAAAGTCCATCGAAAAACCAAGTGAAGTTGATCGATTTCAATTTGGCCCCACTTCTCTTGCACGTATATACGCTTGTCAACATCGTCGTCGACGTCGGTCGGTACGATTTAAAGCTTCCATTCCTGCTACTGTTGGATTTATTCTGTGATTGTGCAGGAGACGTGATAGTTGTTGATTTTGATAAGAGCATCCACTTGTGTGTTGTTGAAATTAAATTGTAATTTAATTGGGAATTTCGTTAAAATCGGTGATACAATGGAAGTTGATAAATTTAAAGATTTTGGTAAAGAGATGATAGATTATGTTGCTGGATATTTAGAAAACATCCGTGAGAGGTAATTTTTTAATTGATTTATTTTTTATTTTTTTATTTTACAAAAACAAGTGAAATTTGTATTTGCAATAAAAGTAAAAGTTTAATCCTTGACTTGTTTAACAAAGAAATTCTTATGTTAATACAGACGGGTTTTACCAACTGTAGAGCCTGGTTATTTGCGCCCATTAATCCCAGATAGTGCCCCACAGAAACCTGATAAATGGGAGGACGTAATGGCTGATATTGAACGTGTTATAATGCCGGGAGTATGTTAATTTTTATTTCAAATTATTCCATGGAAATTTATGTAAAATCTTCCAGGTAACACATTGGCATTCACCAAGATTCCACGCTTATTTCCCCACAGCCAATTCCTATCCAGCTATTGTTGCTGATATTCTTAGTGGCGCCATAGCTTGTATCGGATTCAGCTGGGTAAGCTACCTTTTGTTCTCAAATTTTCCATTCAAGTGATTCTCTTGTATGGCAACGGAAATGATCCTTAACTTACTCAATTATCTTCAATTATACAGATCGCTAGTCCTGCTTGTACCGAGTTAGAAGTTGTCATGTTAGATTGGCTAGGGAAGATGATTGGATTGCCTGAAGAGTTTTTAGCTTGTTCTGGCGGTAAGGGTGGGGGTGTTATCCAGGGTACGGCGAGCGAAGCAACTTTAGTTGCCCTACTTGGTGCGAAAGCACGTGCTTTAGCTGATGCTAAAAAAGAACACCCCGATTGGAGTGATGCTGAAATCATTGCAAAACTAGTTGGATACACTTCTAGTAAACAATTTTTTTTCGATTTTTTTGAAATTAAGAAATAAAATTACAAAAATTTCAGGTCAAAGTCACTCATCTGTCGAGCGTGCCGGCTTATTAGGTGGTGTACAATTGCGTTCATTACCACCAGATGATAGAAATCGACTTAGAGGTGAAACATTAGAACAGGCAATCAAAAAAGACCGTGAAGCTGGCCTCATTCCATTTTATGTAAAATTTCAACAATCCTTCAACAGATTTCGTTACGTATTACAAAACCTTGAATTTGTTTTCTAGGCTGTTGCAACATTGGGCACCACGTCTTCATGCACTTTTGATTGTTTAGATGAATTAGGTCCAGTTTGTAATGAGAATAATGTTTGGTTGCATGTAGATGCTGCTTATGCTGGTTCAGCATTTATTTGTCCTGAATTCAGATATTTAATGAAAGGTATCGAACGGGCTGATTCGTTTAATTTTAATCCACACAAATGGATGTTGGTGAATTTCGATTGTTCAGCAATGTGGCTGAAAGATCCTAGTTGGTTAGTTAATGCATTCAATGTTGATCCGTTGTATCTTAAACATGAACAACAAGGTGCCGCTCCGGATTATCGACATTGGCAAATACCGTTGGGGCGACGGTTTCGTTCATTAAAGCTGTGGTTTGTTTTACGATTATATGGTATCGAGAATCTTCAATCATTCATCCGGAAACATATAGAATTGGCGCATTATTTTGAAAGTTTAGTTCGGTCTGATGATCGATTCGAGATTACTGAAGAAGTTATTATGGGATTGGTTTGTTTTAGATTAAAAGGTTCCAATGAATTAAATGAAGGTTTCTTGAAACGTTTAAATGGTAGAGGTGTTATACATTTGGTACCATCGAAAATTCGTGATACTTACTTTTTAAGACTTGCAATTTGTTCGAGATTCACCGAGAATACGGACATTGATATTTCATGGAAAGAAATTAAAGATACAGCTGATGAAATTTTGAAAAAATAAACTTTTACCTGTAGATTTTAGTTTATTTATTTGTAAAGTATTAAATTATGCAATCTATAGACAATATTTATTGAAATGTTACCAATCAAAAATGGACCAATATTGATGTAATGATATTAATGTAAGAAGAAAAATATAAATAATAAAGTGAGCATATTTAAACAATTTTTGAGTACATTATTGACTTGTAAGGCTACGTCCACACATAGAAAGCTTTACCCATTGCCAGAGAGTTTGTCATCTGACGCAACAGCAGTAAGTGGCGCCCTTCACATATTATCTAAAACATTAAAAGCGGGAAATCAAATAAAATAACATTCATTTTAGTATTTTTCCTAAAAGTTCGGACAAGGCGAATGTCTCGTTTCTCTCGCCCGAGATCCGACTCTGTTCGTTGCGACTTTCTTTTTCTTATACTATGCCCAGGCATATCCTTATCGTAACAAAGTTTGGTCATAAGAGATAACAAACGCTAATAAAGTCAGTGATTATCGTCTAATGTTACGAATTATAGCAATGCCGTATATTTAGCGTTCAAGAGTTAGTATTTCAACATACGTCAAAGAGAACTAAAGCGCTAAATCTTCGTATGTCTGGCCAGATTTGCAATATTCATTTCATTCCATGCTTTCGGTAAGGACACATGTGTCGTATATGCAGTATAAAGCTGCTATACTCAGTTTGTCAATCTTGTAAATCTCAAGCTAACGTGACGTATACGTACAGACGCATCTTTAATCATACACCATTATACGCCTATATTTATGCAACTAGCAATTTATCAATCATTGGTGGCTGTATAAAATTGTAATATTGGGTGTGTTTATACACTTGCTTGCTTTCAACTTGCTTCGTGCGTTAAAGGCATGCGTCTGCTGAAAGACACATGATGCACGATTCGGTTGTATACATCCTCGTTGTTTTACTCAAAGAGGAGAAGTGGAAATATAAGCGTATAAGTGACCTTTGGCCTTCGTGACTAAGGCTCGTAACTATTCACTTTCTAGAGTTTTAAGGGGATGACGAGACAAGGAGAAACTTTTGAATAATATCAAATAGTATTGTATTTCAAACCTTCTCGGGTGACTGAAGCACAACTCGTATTTCATTTTAGCATTGGCTCTTATGGGCTGCTTCCAGTCTCTATTTGGTTTCACTCTCCCGTTCAATTCGGTTTGAGAATGCAGTAACGCATGCAACACGTCCGTCAATCGCATGCAACATTTTGACGCACAAGTGTAAACACAATTTTATTGATTTGTTTATTTCAAATTTTGTTAGAAAATTCGTTATTTTAACACAATTGACCTATAACTAACAACATTTGATGTAAGATAATCTTAAATCAAATTTGGATATAAACAGTATTTTGTTATTGTTATTGTTACAGAATGCTTTATTAATTAAATTATTAAAAGATAAGAAAGTAATAAGTATCAAAAATATTGATATGCGTTGCAAACTGAAAAACAATTCTCTTAATGATTTGGAAATAAACATTTAACAATGTTATAACTTACTTGTGAATAGACTGTATCCGAATAGTCCCTTTTCGTTACTTTAATTACAATTTCTACTCCTTAACTCCTTTAATCAAATGATCTCTTGAATCGGCCGTTCTAAGTTCATTTCATACAACAATTCGTATTAGTTAATTGTGAAATTGATAATAATAAGTCTAACTTACGATACTCGATCGTGGAATTTTGTAAACGGTACTTTCTTGAGGATCTCCTTCAATTCTCCGATTAATTTTTGGGTCAGGCTGGATAATTTTCACTCTGTAAACGTTACCAGATAAGGGTGTTGATGTGTTTTCTCCATTCACATTATTGTTGATTATTTTATTATCAGCGGAAATTTGTTTATTTATGGTGAAAGTTAGAAATATTGCAATAATAAAACCTACAGCAAAGACCTTCATTTTGATACTGACTGGAGATAGATTTAATAACAAAATTAGTTACTGAAAGGTGATTTAATCGTCATTTAGTTCTAAGAAGTATGAGCATAAATTTATTAATAAACAATTTTTTTATTAATGAATTTTTTTTTATGTTTTGTTGACGACCCGATGATGTTCACAACGTTCACGTGTAATGTAATAATTATAGGTTTTAATGGAAAACAAAAACAAAATAGTTTATAAATATTTATGTTTTTAATTGGTACAAATATACATTTTGAGGTTTCATATTTTTCGTTATAAACTTATTTCTAATTCAAGTATACACAAAAAAAATGTTTCTCTTCCTAGCTGAGTGAACGGCCAATTTTTCACTGAAACAAGTTTACTGATAGAGTTGATTTTTTTAAAAAACAGACAAAAGTCTTACCTTTCCATAACTGGATGCTGAGGCTGATGCGGAAGCTGAAGCCTTAGCTGAAGCATGACTTGATCCAAATCCACCGTTATGACCTCCATAACCACCACTACCACCATGGCCACCCAAGCCACCACCTCCGCCTAATCCTCCACCGAGTCCACCGCCTAAGCCTCCACCGCCGCCTAGGCCTCCACCTCCGCCTAATCCACCGCCGTGACCACTACCACCGCCTAAGCCTCCGCCGCTGCCTAAACCTCCACCGCCGCCTGAGCCTCCACCGCCGCCTAGGCCTCCACCTCCACCTAATCCGCCTCCGTGGCCTCCAGCTCCGCCACCACCGAAACCACCTCCTCCACTACCGCCGCCTAAGCCACCACTACCGCCATGACCACCAGCTCCACCACCGCCAGAGCCGCCACCGTAGCCTCCAGAACCGGCACCACCACCGCCGAAACCTCCAGCACCGCCGCCACCACCGCCAAGTCCTACAATTATAAGAATGATATTCAATTATTATGCGTTTATTATTGCTGAAATATGTTATATACCTCCGCCGCCACCGCCTCCAAGTCCACCTCCATGACCACCGGCACCGCTACCGCCATATCCTCCAGAGCCACCACCGCCAAATCCACCTGCGCCTCCACCGCCTGCGCCACCACCGAGACCTATTAATACGTTAAATTCACTCTACTTCAGTAAATGTATGCATTATATTCATGTAATATATCACCTCCTCCTTGACCTCCACCACCACCAAGACCACCTCCTTTACCTCCACCAAAACCACCAGCGCCACCAGCACCACCGCCTCCGTATCCACCAGCGCCACCAGCACCACCACCGCCATATCCACCAGCGCCTCCACCGCCTGCGCCGCCACCAATTCCTAACGACACAATAACACCATTTAAATGTAGATAAGTATGTCTATATAAATGCAGTCTTTACCTCCACCACTACCTCCGCCGCCACCTAGACCACCTCCTTTTCCGCCTCCAAATCCGCCAGCACCACCACTGCCAAATCCACCGGCGCCTCCATCACCATATCCACCACTACCGCCACCGCCACTACCACCACCGATTGCTGAAATTTATAACAGTGTATATGTACTATTTGACTATAATAAGTTTGGAGATCTTACATCCGCCGTGACCTCCTCCTCCTAGTCCGCCACCAGAACCTCCACCATGGCCGCCACCGCCGCCAGCTGTCGTTACACATAAAAATAATAAATTATTTAAAATAATCCAATGATGCTTTAGTTTGCAAACCTCCACCGCCTCCTCCTAGGCCACCGCCGCCTCCTAGACCACCGCCGCCGCCTAGGCCTCCGCCACCACCTAATCCACCTGAAAAAATTTATATATAAATATTATGTATCTAAAGGTACCTATTGAAAGCTGTACTTACCACCTTTACCGCCGCCAAATAGGCCATCTAGTCCACCTGATAGTAAAGATTAATAAATATTATTCAGTAAGCTTTGTGAAAAATTAGACTTACCGCCCTTACCTCCACCAAATCCACCGCCGAAACCACCTAATGGTATTCATCAATTACTATTGCTCGATATATATCGTTTATAATACAACTTACCTCCTTTGCCACCGCCGAAGCCGCCTAAAATTAAATAAATTAATTGTATACATTGTTAACCTTTAAAATTCATTTACTTACTGCCAAAACCACCGCCGCCTCCGCCACCGCCACCACCACCGCCTCCAAATCCAAAACCTCCACCAAATCCACCACCTCCACTGCCACCGCCATAAGCATAACGGCGAATTCTCAATCTACCCTCATGTTCAGGAATTAATAACACTACATCACGTTCAACACTATTAGAATTCGATTGGCTTACAGCTGATAAAATCAGCAATGCAAACGGTATTGATGACCACAGCACCATAGCTGAATCTCTGATCGTTCTGCAATAGATGACCCATTTTTATATGATTCCGCCAATGTTATTAACAAATGTTTTGATTGGTGGGAACTTACATAACAAAAAAAAAATAATAATAAAATAACAACAACAACAAATAACTACAACAATAAAGAGAGAAGAGAGAACAAGATCCTGAATATACGTTATAAGGATGAATATTAATTGGAAAAAACAAAATACAAAAGCTTAAGGAAATCGAAGGATTCTAAAGAATTTTCTTATCGAATAGGATCCATATTTTAAACTTTTAAGAATTAACATGTAACTATAAATTAATCTCTGATAAATGATTGCATGTTTATTTAGAATTTTAATTATTATTATTTATCTAATAACAAAAACAAATTGCATTTGAGATTAACCAGAATAGACCACAAATTGCATAGATTAGTTACATAATTACATAAAATGATTATTTTTATTCCTTGATTATATTTAATATATGCATATACTACCTATAAGGTTGTTTCACACTCAGATAATTACCGAGATTCCTCAGAAATGTTTATCTCAGTCTCGATCTTCACCTACATACAATGTTTGCATGGCAGTAAAGTGATTTGGGGATGGATCGACAACAGCAACTGGGCCAGAATAAAATGAGCAAGGTGGCAAAAAACATGAATAAGGGACCTCAGCCTACCCAATTCCCCTTGTAACGCCATCCCTGATCTACAATAATAGTTTGTATTGCGAGTAGGATATGCACTTTCCCACAAGTACCGTTATTATTATCAATTATACTAGCGTAATGATACGTCATCAATTTCTAACCAATCAAAAAGACAATGCACAACAAAGAAATTGTTACGGTTAACAATAATGCTATTGAATCGATTGATGCATCTAAATTGAAATGTATATTGACATTGGGGTCTAGACTTGTCGGGAATTCCGCTAATAATCAATTTTGTACACTTCTATTGTTCATTATCTAGTAGGTACCTATATTGGCCAGTGTGAAACAACATTTACATACAATGGTAATTAATTATTTTGCGTAGTTATTTGTAAGATAATGGGATTTCCGAAACCTTTTCAAATTCAATTAATTCACGCAAATAGAGTAATTAATATAATTTTGACATGTTGTAGGTATTTCTTAGTATTCCATCTTTAATTATACAGACTGTCCTAAAGTATAGTGTATAGATTATGTTGTTAATGAACAAAATATGGCGGTGAATCAACTTCCTGTTGTAAAATTCGATACAGTTTAAATCAATTCAATTAAATACCTAGAATTTCTTTGTTTAATAATGCATTTGGTTTTGTTTTTTTTTTTGTTGTTAATTTTGTTTCACACTTGAAAATGTATACTTATTCATCTAAATAGTTTAAGATTCAATTCAAATTCAAGGTGAATGTAATGATGTAATGGTTATTCCCTCTATTGTATTTTTACCACAGCATGGTTTCTGGTTTCTTCAAAAAAATCCACGTACAATAGGTAATTATTAGTTGTCTATTTTTTTTTTCATCTATTTCACTTGAATTAATTGATCACAATAACAATATTATTGATTGTATTCTTGTTATTATCATCCATTAGTAATACATTTAGCATTAAATGATTCTAAGAAATCTTGTATCTTAGCCTTGATTCGTTCTGATGGTACTTGACGTTCTGACTTGAAGTAACATTGATTTTGCTATTGCTATAAGACTTGTAATAGTAATGGTTATACTGAATAAATATAAATAAATATGTAGATAGATAGATATATAAAAAAAGTACTAAAAAATACTAATTATTTTTAGATGTACAATAGAAACCTGTCTTCCCATTAACATCTAGTGATTTATGGTAATTATTATTGCAATAAAAAAGTTAATAATGAATAATGAATTGTACACACTTGTATATGCATGATCCTTTCTATTTTGTTTTTTTTTTTTAATTGTTATTATTTTTAGCGCAAACTCTAATAAAGACCTCCAAAGATTAATATAAGAAGAGCAGAAAAATCTAACCGCAATCCTAATAAATCCACAACCAATTCCCAATTCGTCATCATTTCTAAACGTTGATTTTAAGATGACAATATGACAAATAGTATAGATGACAATGTAATTCTCAAATGCTACCAACCAACTAAGCAACCTCGAGTTACAATTTATCATTGTCTTCTAGATATATCCTCCATTAAAATGCAAGGGTCTGGATCACAGGTTCCCATTGTGAGCGACACCGCCCTCGGAAACCCAATTATGATTACCTGAAAATGTTCACGCTAAAATTTCAGTAAACATTGCCAAAATGGCGATAAATCGCCACATATAACATTTCTAACACCAAAAACCTACTTGTTTGGAGGGTTAATGGCGGATATTCTCAACAACCAATCAAAAATGAGCCACACTAATGTCTTCATTCTTACTATGTAGGATTCTAGTGGTAGATACTGATGTATCTTTGTGTTGACATAGTACTACCAGCGACCAATATTTCTCGAACTTTTTGCCTTTGCGGCACAATTTTTTGAGGAATATTTCTTCGTGGCACAATCCCTTCTAAGATTTCGCAGTATATCTGAAGTCTTTCACCGCACACACTTTGTGTGTTTAATCATTTACGGCTAGCTAATATTAAGAAATAGTCGGCCATCAAATTAACAGGGCCTGATGTTCCGCTATTATTGTGTTATCCGAAAACGTACCCAAGTAGATATCTGGTCTAGTTGGTATCTCAGATGTAAAGAAGATATGTAGCAGAAGACCAATAACACTTCCCTGTAGCACTACAAACTTGATAGTATATTCTGATCCATATATTTAGCCTTTGGATCACAATAATTTGGGTAAATTTGATTCGGATGGGCCAATATTTTATTCTAAGGATAGCATCAAAAATGAATTTTAAATATTGAATAGCTATATGTAGGGGTGTCGTTAGTACTCAGGCATCTCAGCCATCAACTGAGGGAAGCAAATTGTAAGGGGCGGCAAAATTTCCAGTTTATCACCGGTGTATTTCTTCCAATGACCAACATTGTATAAGTATTTAAAAAGTGTTTATCAAAAGGTTTAATATGTTTATTTTAAGCGATAAATCGATAAGGAGCTTGAATTCTGCAAACTTCCCATCGAGGCTACATCTCTATTACAATACTGCCCCATGTTTTATTAATATTAATAAAGGCGGATTTAGACATGCATGGATTTAGTGGTGCCAGTGATCATGCAAGTTCCACTTGCATGCCAGTGAAGGTTTAAGGCGGGCTTAGACATGCATGAATTCAGTGGCGCCAGTAATAAGTGGCGCGCCAGTGAATTTAATTTGCATGTGTAAACATTAACTTGCGCACAAGTTGAAATTTTGCATGCATGGACCGAAAAGTCTGCAAGCGGTTGAAATTTACTTGCGCCAGTGGTGACTCACACCCCCCAGAAAAAAAATACGTTATAACTTGCACGTGTAAACAAGTTTTTGCAGGACGGCTCGCCAGTTAATCAGTAGTCTTTGCTCATTCGAAGATGTTGTGTAAACCCTCACTGGTATGCAAGTAGAACTTGCATGATCACTGGCGCCACTAAATTCATGCATGTCTAAACACACATTTTCAGAAATTGGAATTTTTAGCACGCCAGTTTCAGTTTTAACGAATTTGCTTAGTGAACAACATGTCGACTGAACTTCACGATAAGCCTGTAGAGTAGTCACTAACAACCAGTGGAGGACTGGGCCGCCGGGATACCGGGAAATTGCCCGGTGGGCCGGGCCCTATGGGGCCTATAGAAGGTTTCAAAAACATGTATAAGAAATATTGAATCAAAACTTGAAAATAAAATACACATAAGAATTTACAACAATATATTTGCAAATATGTAAGGGGGGAGGCTTTTTATATCGATTTGCCAGGGCTGTCCAGCATACCCAGTCTGCCACTGCTAACAACTGATTAACTGGCGAGCCGCCCTGCAAAAACTTGTTTACACGTGCAAGTTATAACGTATTTTTTTTCTGGGGGGTGTGAGTCACCACTGGCGCAAGTAAATTTCAACCGCATGCAGACTTTTCGGTCCATGCATGCAAAATTTCAACTTGTACGCAAGTTCATGTTTACACATGCAAGTTAAATACACTGGCGCGCCACTTATTACTGGCGCTACTGAATCCATGCATGTCTAAACCCACCTTAACCCATTTGCATCATAAGCGCATATATGCGCGCATTTTGCCTGGCCACTATCACCGGAGCGCACATATATGCGCTCATTGCACGTGCGCATTTATCACCAGAGCGTATATATAATTTTTGGTGATAAGAACGAATTTTTCATTTTTCTGTGTGATGCAAATGGGTTAAGAAAGGTTGCAACAAACGATCAAAAATTTTATTCTACAGGGATACAAACAAGGCGATAAAAATATTTAGACTTGTTCTTCGGCTCTAAATTTAATAATCGATTGACATGTGGGGTACATCTGATTGGAGCATTCTGTATATCCTGTACGCTAGAGCTTACAGATAGAAACCTGTATGTGAGTGTTTATAGACAAGACTGCCATCTTACGTTGCTTTCTCTAAGCTAATAGAAGAGAGCTGTAAAAGTTCATGGATTATTTATTGTTAAATATTGTTTAGACGTCGATACATAAAATAATAATTTAAATTTTTATTCTATGATTGAAAATGAACAAATTATAATTCTTCATTAGGTTTTTTTGAAATTTTATGTTGTATTTTGATTTGTATTTGAATTTGGCGCTTTTTAATAATTTGACAGCCGTTTAAATATCGGCGCACGCATCTATACGAAAATGGCGAGCATTTTATCGACAAATCGCTGTCATTTTTAAATCCGCTAAAATCAAGTTGTATAAATGGCGTAAACGGACATTATTGTAAATTTTGTAAATTGTAAATAGTTTTTTGTATAGTTAGTGGTAATATTTTTGTGTTGTGAATTGAATAAATAGTGTAATAATTTAGAGAAATTCAAACAAAAAAAATTTGTTTTTGTCTCCCTCTATACAACAACTACTACATATATACATATACGAAAACAACAAGAAAATCTAATTTGAAAAAAAAAACGTAGCGAAAAGCCGACGCCGTTAAATTTAAAAAATTGATAATAACAACAATCACGTTCTGTTTTTTACGAAAATAATAACAGAACATAGATAGGTATTGATTTTTAATAAATTTATTTGATTTTATTATGTTTTTACATCATTAAAATTGATTTTCTTTGTGTGTGTGTTTTTGATTGTGGCTGTCAAAACGCCATTTGTTTTGTTACCGGGCAATATGAAATGTCATTTAATAAACAGATTAACGTAAAATGTTATTATTGAAATAAATAATAAACATTTTTTTAAATAAATACAATAAAACCAAAATCATTAAAACACATTTTTACGATTATTTATTTATAATTTTGATAGAAATTAATTAAGATTTTTAACAACCAATAGTCGGCTGTGCATTTTTTGACAGCTAACAATAATGTTTGTGCCTACTAGATTTTAAGTTTTAATTTATAAAAACAACAAACGAAAAAAACAATTGCATGTACATACGTGATAGGTTATTATTGTAGTTTTTTTTTATCTAATTATCTAATTTTGTTTTTTTTTTGTAGTGATTGTATACAAATGAAGTGGTTGGGTGGTGGTGAGGGCGATGCTACAATAATTAAAACAATAGATATGGACAGGGGTCCACAACGGACACAAGATGATGCAGCCGTTGGTTATGTATTTCAACGTCCACCAGATCCTGAATTTCCATCATTTGGTCCTAAATTACGTTGGGCCGCCGGCGATGACAGTATTATCGATGTTAGTTTTTTTATTTACTTTATGTGTATAGAGATGGGTATATAATAGTTATGGATAATCAAATACATGTTGTTTTTTTTTTGTTAAAATTGTTAAAAAACATAAGTTTGATGATTTAAGCCCCCTTATAACACGACAAATGTATTGTTTATTTGTTTAATCAATATGGGAGTTTTGCTATATTGATGTAATTTAGAAAAAGTCTTTGTATACTCAATAATTAATTTATTACAGGGTGTCTCATTTTCGATGGTATTTAACGCAAACTTTTTTCGATTTCTAAATATACAGGGTTGGTGGCTCAAGTGTCGCAGTGATTCGAGATCGAACATTTTATAGAGAAGGCACAGAAATAAAAGTTTTAAGAACGTATACGGTGACACCTCAGTAGTGCCTTGGGGCAGTCAAAAAGGCAGTACACGTTCTTAAAACTTTTATTTCTGTCCGTTTTCTACACATGCAGATCTCGAATCACTGCGACGCTTGAGTCACCAACCCTGTATAGTTTGCTATAGTTATTCTCAATAATATAGGAATTACAGGTAAAAATTAGAAAAATGAACGTATTGTGCTATGGAATAATTGTTTTCAATAATTATTGTATATTTTTTTTTTGTATAAACAATATGTAAGACAATGCCGAATGAAGAAGTTAATGCCTCTGGAGCGGACTTAAGTTTGAGGCCTCTGGGCCCCCCTTTGCATAATTCAAAAAAATTCATGGATTTAAGAGAATTTTACATATTTTCGAGGCTCTTGTTACCGGCTGTATTGGATTAAGCATTTTTTTATTAGATAATGAGCAGTTTAATGTAATGGCATCTCTGGGTCTAGTCTTGTTAGTCCATAGGGTTAATGGCGGTTTACTAACAAGTAAATTCCGAGATAAAAAAGTAGAGTAACCTCCAAAAAAAACAAAATAAATGGTTATTTGATGATAATAATAATAATAATAGGGAATTTGATAAGACAAGTAAAATGTATATTAAAAACTGTATTATAGAACCAGTTGAATAACACGAAAACAAAAGAACACGATCTGATTAATCACAATAAAACTAACTATTAAATGTGCCAGCCATTAGTAATTCAATCCAATTATTGGTTATATGAGTTAAATCTTTAAATACCATCGAAAATAAGTACCAACCCCCTTTGTAGTTGTATACAAAAGTTCGTGTTATATATATGAGGGTTGATTTATTTGTCTATTGATCTGTGTTTAATATTGTTTTTTTTTTTGTTCTATTTGATTCCAGAATCATGATAAATGGAAGTATCCAGTCAATAATAATAATAATACTAATAATAATAATAAAATAGGTACACCACCAAATAGTAGTATGTCGTATATAGGTGCTGCTACATCAACAATACCACAATTATATGATTTAGGACAAAATAAATCAATACCATCAGAACATTTGATTTATATGTCAAATCATCAAATACCACCAAGTGGTATGCCAATCCAACATCATCCACAATATTTACAACAATCATTAACACAACAACAATTACCAATTAGACATGGTCAGGTAAGTAAAATGAAAATACAAAACAAAAAAATTGATTATATAGATTGTTAGGTTTTTTTTTTTTTTCAACGTTACAAAATGTTTGCTGGTATAAGTTACGACATACTCCAAATAGTCATAAAATATATTTGAAAAATCCTCAATAATTATCGATTTTTTTTTTGAATAAAATTAGAAAATTGATTATAACCTTGCACCTTGACCTAATCACCTGCTTTTTTTCTATTATTAAGTTTTATTTATGCTAAAAAAAATGCTTGCAAAACATTGAATTAATTATCTGGTTTTTTTTCTTCTTTATACAATTTTCTAATAATTATATAACATGATTGTATTTAAACCACACACACACAGAGACACACAAATAATCGTTGTTTCTGATCTATAAATTGATTTAATTGTTGTGACATAATGTCTTCTTTCACTAATTGAAACAAAATGTTTGAATGTTCCAAATAATTTTTGGTTATTTTTCCATTGAAAACACCCACAAAAAGTAGGATCTTTTGAAGTTCCATTATCTATCTATCAATCTATATAGAAAGAAAGGGTGAAATTAAAAGGGATGCTACCTCTTTAAATTCACTATAGATAAGAAAGGGGATGATTGTTAATAATATAGAGAGTGATTATTATTATTATTATTATTATTGATTAACTAAATTGTAGACAATTTTAGAATGTTAATGATTAAAACGTTTTATTTATGGTAGGATGATTGTAATAATAATAATAATAATAATGATAATGATAGAAAACAATTGATTTAGGTTACGTAAAATTGCATGTTATTAGTACATCAGGTTGTTTTTATGTAAATTCTGATCTTTACACTAGTTTTATTGATAGAATTAATCGATATTGTGTAATTTTTCATTAATGATGCCATTATTGATTTTTATTCTACGAAAAAATTATTTTATTAATTTCATAAATTAAGAGTGGTGGTAAATAATGATGGTTGTTTTTGTAGATTGACAGATTTTCGATTTTAAACTATGCTTATCTATGCTGCTGCTGCTGTTATACCTGCTGCTGCAATCATAGACAAGCATTAGAAAAATTGTATTGTTGCGCATGCGTTGCCCTTTTGCTTGTGTTCTTTGTTGTTAAGTTCAGTTTGTTGCCGAATGCCGCGCCTTACGTTTTGTTGGGGTTTTTATGTGAATGTGTTGTTGTGTGCAAACGCGACGCCGGACGCCGCGTTAAAACTGTGATTAAATTTTTTAAATTATACTGTTTGTTTTTTTGTTTTATATATTTTTTGTAAATTTGTAACAAAAAAAGTGTTCTTTTGATTCAAAAAAATAATAATAAGAAGAAAAGTGTTGTCTGTTATGTGTCATCTTTTACAAATAATATGAAAGATATGGGACCTGACATGGTAATTTCGATGATTTTAATCTACATATATGCATATCAAAAAATTTTTTTTTTATGCCATATAAAAACAATTGTGTTAATGTTGTTTATTCATTTAAAATAACAATTAGGATTTTTAGTGTATTTTTATAATAGAAATTTGACAACATTGCTTTATTTAAAGTGTAGGTTTTGTGTCTCTATTCTAAATGGAAGGGGTTGTTTTTTTTTAATGATTTCTTTATTTCTTCCGATTTGTTTTTTTTTACAAATGCAACAGGTTTTTTCTTGAAAATGGCGGCTTCTTTTATAATTGTATCAGGTTTTTGTTTTATTTCTTGAATTTGATAGGAATATGATGTGGGATTATAATGTTGTTGTTGTTGCTGCTGCTGCTATTTTCTTGTTTACCTATTCAAATACATACCGAATTAAATGTGTATTGTTGTTGTATTCAATTATGAATGATATGCCGCTCTATGTAGATAAGGTGTAATACTAGTCTGGGGGAGAGCAATGTTGCCAGTTCGATGGCCTCACTATTGTTTATGTTTGTCCAGGATCTTTCTTGGTTTTTCTGTTGTTCTTTATAAGTCTATTGTATTGATTTGTTTAAAAATTATTTAAGTTTTTTTTTTGTAAAATATGCAAAATAATGAAAAAATACGATTTAATAGACAACCAACTGAATATTGTTGAGTAATGATGG
>JAZBGY010000234.1:2405-58197 GCA_037414755.1 Lydus trimaculatus | reverse complement strand
AAATGGTGCAGTTTTCTATCATTTATTGAAGCTTATTTGCTTAGTTTTCATCCGAACTTTTGGATTATTTGTTTTTTGTCAATAATAATTAAAATGATAACGATAATGTTAGCTGAATATATCTGTGGGGGGTAGTATGTAAAGCAAATGTTGGTCCTAATTGGTGTGTCCGTACTTTCCATATTTTAAGTGAACTAAAATTTTCTAATACAGGAATATTTACAATATTATAATAAATAGACTTTTTGTATACATATGCTATACACTCATTGGTGTGTTCAACTTGACTTGTTCTAGACACTATAAAAGACAACTATAGAATAATTTAATATCAGACTTGTTACAAGAGATTATTTATGGGGGACACCATGTTGGTTTCTATAAGCATATTCATCAAAAACCAAAAACAAATTGTGGTACGTGTGGTGACATGAGAGATTGACTAAAAACAATAAAATGATTTCATAATAGATAGAAACAATCATTCTAATAGATGTGTTGAAATATGATTGTATTTTCGTTAAATTAAACAATAAATTGTTTAAAAATTAAAAATAGATAGTAGTTCAAGGGAGAATATAAATTATAAATTTTTGGCTATACACATATTCTCATTGTTTTTTTTTATTACTACATGGGCCTAACTGTGAAATTATGCAATTTTTGCATTTATATTAATTTACCGATGCACACGAATTCCGGTCCGCATAATCTCTTTTACCTGTGCATGAACTTGGGTCCGTTAATCCTAGACTCGAAGTCCGTCAAGGTAAAAATTGCCCCCTATGGGGGCACACGAATTCCCGTTAACGTAATCTTTTTTACCTGCACACAAACTAAAAATACTTGATTATAAAATTAAAATATATAAATGTTCTATTTCAAGGAAAATTATTTATGTTTGAAGTAGTTTCGGCCTTATTTTAGGCCATCATCAGCAAACTACAAATTATTGAATTAATCAATTAAATATACATAATTAATACAAAAATAACAAACTAAATCAATATTGTTTTCTATTTTGCGTCTATTGTGCGGTACCCAACAATAACGGTGTATGATAATTAGCCTATCCGACACCTAGGTAAAATGGGTACATAAAGACGCCAGGTAACTGAAGTGATTAGGTCCTCTTGACGGGAATTCGAGTCATGGATTTTATCAATAAAAATTTTCTTGACCGGAATTCGTGTCCAGATTATTATTAAAGATTAAGTCAGACCGGAATTCGAGTGCGTCCATTTTTACAATATGCTCATCTCGAACGTTGATGCGCTTCGTCTAACTATAGGGTTTTTACATCGTTCCGGAAATGCTTCTCTTATAGTTGTTTAAAAATGGCGATTTACTATTGCTATCAGTTGCCTATTTGACGAAAATCACATGTTATTAGAGAATTTTCTGAGCTTTAGAAACAGATGGTAATTTAAGGGGAACAAATCTGGATAATATAGGCAGATAGGATAACATAACAAGTTTCGTTATGGATGCAATATTTGTATAACGATCGTGCATTATCCTGATGGAAGATGATCTTTTTCTTTAATAAACCTTGTTTGTTTGTTTATCTACAAATATTGCACTGGTTTGTTAATTATTTTGGAAGGTAGTCAATTAGCAGTGTGCCTTTAGTAATTAGAAAAAATGAAACCATAACTTTTCGAATGGATAGAACTGTTTTTGTTCTCTTTTTTTCTTGGTGGACAATAATCACCATACTCTAAAAATTCTCATAAATAATTTGTTATGATAACAGTAACTCATATTTTTTTTTGGCATATTTTTCAATATGACACCAAATTGTTTGTGTTTCATGAAATTTCCAAGAATGTTAATGAACATTTAAGTTCTTAAACCAAAAACACTGCATAAGATACAAATTATCTTAATGATCGTTTATTGGGTTTGAAGTACTTTATTTAATTCTTAAAAACAATAAATTAGATAAAATTTAGCATATATGCAGAAATCGCGTCTATAACAACTTTGTATTCTCGGAAAATCAACAATAATTTGCGGTGCACAACTACTTGCATCAGACCTGTACTTATAGTGGGCACTTTGCACTCGAATTAATTTTTGATCAATTGTTAGTAAACCCATTTCACTGACAGCTTTTTCGTACCTAACTCTTGAGTTAGGATGTGATACATGCATGTTCATCTGAGACAACCTACATCCTTGGCAGTATCGGATATCCTTAATCGTCAATCTTGTAAGACACAGTTGTGGATGATTTCTTTCTCCCGTCATTGTAGTTTCTGGATGTCCACGACCAAGCTTAAACAATTCCATTGACCACTTTCTATTTAGTTGTATACATTTTTCATCTCATAAAAAAGAAATTAATTAAATTAATATTCACAAGAAACTGTTTGATAGATCAATTTGAAGCTTTATATGATCATTTATCCAGATAGGTATGCCACTTTCTATTACATCACAAATTTTGAAATATTACGACCACTTATATATTAGGTTGCGAGCTTTTCAAATAACACACATAATTAGAAATTAAACTTTCAGTTATTGATTTTAATATGAATTTTGTTTTGAGGGAAAGGATGCTGTGTTTTATAAACTTGATACATTAATAAAAAGGAAAATATGACTTCCCAACGTTGTTTCGTCATTTTTCTTCATAAATCTTTGATTATTTTACTGTTGTGTTTTGAAATTAAATTAACCAAATCAAAACAGATAGATTCTAGGTATATACAGACTTGACGTTTCTAATAGGAACATATAGGGGAAAATACCAACTCTAGAGATTTCGCACAAGTTAAAATAAACGATGAGGCATCTAAAAATTCCAACTATCCTTAAGATTTCTCTAAATATCACATACTTCACCATCATTAGACAAATTTCCTGTTTATTTCATGCTAACTTATCGGTGTAGTATTTTTTCCTATATGTTCGTATTAAAAGCGCCAAGTCTGTATGAAGTTTGTTTCTCTATAATCGTACAGGCAAACAATGATCATTTGTGATATATTTTTTTGAATTCTATACAAATCGATTTGTTTTTGGTTTTATCACTAAATTTAAGTTTATTGTTTATCCACCTGTTTTTGGCTTGAATTGTAATACTATAAATAATGATTTGAAAATATTATTGTTGAAATTAATTTTCCCCCGCCGATCAATATAATTAAAATTGAAATAATAGCCTTTTCAGTATTTTATTATTAAAAACATTTATAATTTCTAAGAATAATTTCATATTATATTTACGTTTATAATAATCTTGCTATGAAACTTTTCCTTATCATTTTTGGTTTTATTATCACAACGTAGTATAATAAATGGGAAAATCAATTCCGTGACATTCTCTCTCTCTGATTATTATTTTTATATACGTATATAAACATTTATAAGTCAAAAATTCAACCAAAATCTAAAATAAAATTTAATATAGGTATTAAAAAAAAAAAAAAAAGAATAACAAATGATAAACTTCCTGTATTTTATATAATATTCATACATAAGTTTATGATAACATTTCTACGTAATCTTGTTTGTTTGTTTGTCATTATTATTATCATTATTACTAATAATTGTTATTTTCACCTATTTTCTACCATTAAAAATTTTACCTAAATTTTAATTGTTCGAATATTTTGTTGTTAATATAATTATTATTAACGAAAATCGACTTGTTGTTGACCATGAATTTGGTTGATTGAACTTTGTTTTATCGTTTGGATTATTGTTAAATATCATCGTCAAGGATTTAGATTATTTTGCAAAAATTTTAACAAATATTCTTTATTTTAAAATAAGAATGGTATATTTTTAATAATAATAATAATAATAATTTCGTAACAGATTGTAATCAAGAATTACCTTGTTAAGGAGATACAAATAAAGGTTATTTTTTTTTTTTGGTTTTGAACAAACGAAAAAAAGAACAACTTTCACATTATTTAAATTAAATACGTATTCTTATCAAATATTAAGTGATTCTACCTGAAATCTTCCTAGATTGTTATTGATTTTCATATAATTGATTCATCAAAATGATAGTAGTCGCTATGTAGAATTGTAATATTAATAATTAATAAAATTAGAAGTTTTGATAAGTTGATAAAATAATAATAATAATAATAATCTTATAGTAACTTCCTTAAATGATTTATTTAATTAAAAATTATATAAATATTGATAAATGACTGAAAATTTTATCTTCTCCAATCATATGTTTCTATTAATAAAACGGATATTTTATTGTACATGTTTAGTATTAATAATTATTTGTATATGGGAGAGGAAACATTGAAGAATAGTTGCGGTTTTTTTTGTTATTGATTTTCCAACATTGTTATCATTGAACCTTGATTATAATTAATATTCTACCTGTAACGTGTCGGATTTATAATCAAACATAGGCTTTTTTGCAATGTTTCTTTAAAAAAAATTGTTTTTCTCAAATCTAACTTTATAACAATTTGTTTAACAAACAATTAATAAAAGTAATATTACAAGTACAAGTAACATTAGTGTAGTAGATGGAAATGGTCGTCCTTGGCAGTGGGGCAATGACTTGACTTGTGTGTATGTTTGAATTATATTCTCCTATATACTGCAGCTCTTCGATGATGGTGTAGCTGCTGTTATTATAATAAACTTCTCTATATTCGTTTTTAACACATACACATGCACAGAATGAAAGAAAAAAAGATCTAAGAGCTATTTCTCTATCATCTTCTTCTTATACAAAAGTTGGAAAAGATAAATTTAGATCAAAACATATCTATTTTTAGTTTTGTATATATAGATATACAAGATTATAGTATTCTTATATGGGAGTTTGTCAAATGAATGAAATGGAAAAATATTTCAAGCGGTTGTTTTTGTTTTTTTTCAATATGAATCATGACTTTTACCATGAATAATTTATTGTATTTGTTTCATAAATATTTGATATAATCAATAGTTTTGTTATTAATAAGAATATTGATATTTAAAAATCGTTGAAAGATTTTCTGTTTTGATTATGTAATCGTATGGGTGGATTAATTTAAAATTTCAATACTGTTTTGATTTTGTTTTATTCACTGATTTTACCTACCTGTAAGTGTAGGTGGAATGATGTTGTTTGTTTCAGTTTAGGATGGTTACGAAATAATACGAAATTGTTCTTTTTTGTTATAGTGAACAAAACAATAAAATTAGGTTCAATTTTGTATTCTTATGTTTCTTTTTCATCAAATTTATATCAGCTGTCATATTAAGATAATTCAGTTTAAAACTGAAAGATATTTCGATACTATTCAGTTTTAGTACAATAACTTTTCTAAAAGTTGTTATTTGTGTGTAATTCAATTATATTTGACTGAATTTTGAGTAATAGTTATTTACATTTATATGAACTTTTATATTCTATCTTTTTAAATTTGTTGAAATATTATTCCTCCATTTGTTATAAAATCTCAAATTTCTATTTATAAACATATTTATTCGACAAAATGTTGACCTGATTTAAACTATTTACTAATGATAATAATATGTAGGTAGATAACAATTGAAATAGTCAGTTGCATAATCGAAATTTGTATAATTCTGCTTTTATTTACCAAAAAAAAAAAAGAAAAGAAATATCAGTTATTACCATATGGTGATTTATTATTAATGGTCAAAATTATATTTTCTTTGGCTTATGTAACGTAAAGTTTGCGTGTAAATACTGAATAATTTTTATATTGAGGTAGGACGAGAAATTCACTCTATCTCTCTCACACACATATACATTCTCTATATGTTTTGATTGTTCTGTTTTTAATCTTAAATTTCATTAAGATTCTCGAATTTGTTCTAATTTTCAATTATTCAATTATTTATAATTGATGTCAAATTAGGTTTTCGTCCTTTTCTATATATATAGGTACTTCAATCAATAGTATTGTTACAATGACGTAATAAAATCACGTGATATTCATTTGTATTTCTTATTAAATTTGAATTTATTAATTAATCCCTTAATAAATATTAATTAAAAATTTTATGGTTGATTTATTTCATTAAGGGATGATGTTGATGATGATGGTGGTAGAGGAGAAACACTTTTATTATCTTTTATACTTTTATATACAGTGATAATATCGAATCTAGGCTTATAAAGAAAAAAACAAACATTAACGACTATTATCGTTTGTAAATACGTTAAAGTGAGAGGGAGAGAAAACAGGCGTTCAAAGGGGTGTTTCTCACGATCTCACTTCAACTTATTTGAAAGCCATACAACTGATTTATGCTTGTTTTTTTTCTTCTTTATAAGCCTAGATCCAATATTATTACTGTATGTTGGTCTCTTAACGATCAATCTCATTGGGTTGGATGGAATTCAATAGGAGGTAGGGTTTTCCATTTATCCTCCTTCCCCGCAGGGTAGTAAAGTTATTGTATGACTCAGGGTGAAGTCCTTCGGGTAATCTAATGCCGTGACTCAAACTTCTATGCGGTATATTACTGTGTTGTAAAGCGAAAAATAAAGGAAGCAAGTAATAATAATAATAATAAGAAGCAGAAGAACTGGGTTGAAATATTATATTCAGCCTCTTTTATCAACAACAGTTTACCATTAACTGAGAATTGTGTTTATTAATAATTTAACAGATTTTGTGTAAAAATTTATCATAAATTTGATAAAAATTGATGCAGTTTCCGCATTAGACATCATCATCATCATCACCATCACCATCACCGCTATTAGCTTTTAGAATAATTGTGTGTAGTGTTAGTATTGATGATAATTGGCGTGATAGTGGTGGTAGTGGTGGTGTATTTATTGGGCGTCGATGTCGTAGTGCAGGTGGTTTTTGGCGTCGTTTGCTTCTCCTCTCTTTCTGTATTATTATTATTCCTATGTATATAGTAGAGTATGTTCGTTCGTGGTGCAGCATAGAGCAGTGTGACGGGTGCGGTGCCCGAGTATCGACCCGGCAAGTCTGGCCAGCCTGATGAGTGAGGTCTAGGCCAAAGACCCTCAGGTCGCGACCTCGCCATCCTCTCTTTCTCTATATCTTATACCTTTTTACCATTTTAGTTATAATTAGCAATCCTTAAAGTGGTTTTTGGTTTGATATAAGGATATATAAATATTCGAAGGGAAATTGTCAAATTATGTTCATCAGTTTATAAACTGGACCCTTCCGGTCTTCCATCATCATCATCATCATGATCATCATTCCTATTTCTGTACAGTTCATATAAGCTAGAATAACTTTGTTTGTATTGAAAGTGAAACACATATTCACATAGGAATTTGGTTCAATTCAGATTAATTATGAAGATAGTTGTAGTAATCAACCATAACAAGACTATTAGAAGAAGATATCTATTTTATCTTTGGTGTGTTGACGGATTGAAATTTTCAACTTATAGAAAACGAAAGAATATACGTTCCCTAATTGAAAAGAAAGTTATAACAAAAGGCTTTTCGTCTAGATCAGTATTTTGGATTAATGTGTTTGTAAAATAACAAAAAGAAATTTAATTTTGTATCCTCTTTATGTTGTTAGTTGATATATCAACGGTTTATATTAAACGGAACTGTTTAGTTGCTTTATATTTTCCGTAACCGTGTGGGAAACTTGAGTCGTTAAAACTGGAAATAAAAAGCTATTAAATATTTCGTTTTTACTTTGCTTTTTTTTATTATTAGTAGGTATGGGTTTTTGACTTTTGTACCGTAGATTTAATCTAATCAGTCTCATAATGGGCCTTAAGGCCCTTATTAAATTTGAGGGTCGCCAACAAATATTAAACATCAACTTACAATTAGAACGTAGACTCCGCAATTATGAACAATAATATTTGCAACCTTTTTTTTCTGATGTGTCTGGTATAAATTCTAAATTATTCGTGGTAAAATAATTTGAGTTTTGTTATTGTTGACTATTGTCTGATAAGAAAAATATCTACTAAAATAAATAATAAAATTTTGGTTCACTTTTTGAATTGTAAATTTACAAGAAATCTCCCAACTTAAATATTTATAGTGGGTCTATTTTGATTTGTCCAACTTGACTTTAAGTCACAGTTCAGCTTCAGTTCTTTATCTCAGATTTAGCTGAATTGGGCATAGGAACCGCTTCATATAGGGCTTTTTATTCTTGATTTAGCATCGTTTTTGGTAGACCATGCCTTAAGTTCTTTATACATTGCTACGCATTATTGAAATGTACAAGGAACATAAGGGGTTGAGTTAGGGCAAGGTCAAACTTAAGCCGAAATTAAAGAACGGAAGCTGTACCAAGCCTAAGGCTGCTAAGAGAATAAAAACGAAAGTTATAAAACAACAGTTTATTAATACAAAATTTCACAATATGTTAAACGACCGGAAATTGCAGGTGGTTAGAAAACACGACAGAATCCTTGAATTTTTGTTGAAGATAAATTGTATTATCTAATGACTAGTTTATTAGTAGACCTTCATCTAAATTTGTTGCGTTTAAAATTTACAATGGAAACGCTAAAATAACTTAAAACCAACCCTTATACTTAGATAAATAAATTACACAACCTCATTATAATAATTTTAATTAACTAATTACTATGCTTATCATATTATACTTATAAAAAAGGGGGTGTGAAACTGTTAATAATTTATATTAAACAAAATTTTAATTTCACATATTGTTGTTTTGTTCTTTCCAGATTGCCCCAGCAGCAAAAAAATTATGGGGTCTTGAAACAAAAGATGGTAAATCATTAGCATTGAACCATTTAAATCACGAAGGTGTATGGAGGGATCCTACATGGGCTGCTCCAGGTAAATTACTTGTTTTTTTTTATATAGTTTTACTTATAAATGTATGTCATAGAAGCGTTTTATTTCGTTTTTAAATACAATTCTTAAGTTACCTGTAAAAATGTTTTTTTGATATATAGAATCTTTTCCTTTAATCAATAAATTGTAAAAGTGGCGCAATGTGAATGTAATCTACAAACAGTTTGATGTGGAATTGACGGTTTTGTTTCTACCTATACTTCGAAGTTTTTTTTTTTTGCTAATGCACGAAAAGGGTGGTTTTTTTTTAATACAATTTAATTGAATTGTTGATCATTGAAATGATAATTAAATTTCAAAAGACAATCTCTTCGTTAAATACGAATTATAATAGATATAGGTAGAAACGAAGATATATACGTATGTACAATTTTCGGCGCGCAAAAGTTTAATAGTATAGCAGCTTATAGTGTGTGACAGTGGTGGTGTGTGGTAAAGAGAAACGTTGGCGGCTGATTGAATTTGGATCGGCCCAGGGTGGTTGCCCGGGTAACAGACGCCGACGTGACCATGGAGACCGATGCCGACGCCCGGCACGCCCATCTGCAACTTGGATTCATATTCAAAATTGAGAAAACATTTCTATTTACGCAACTATGAACACAACACTGTAGATTAAAATAAATAAAAATTATTATCAATTAATCTTGTGTAAAAAATCAAAAATTATGATTCATTCAAATGAGGGGGAAAATAAAATCTGGAAGTTCTCTCTTCTTTTATTGTCTAGAATTCTAGAAGATTAATTTTTTATCGTATACTCAAAAGGAGGAAAAAAAGTTTCTCGGTAAATTTAGAATTTCTTAAACATTAAAAATTGAACAGGATGTCCAATTGCTGTCTACAAAGTTTTCCTAAAGGTCTCAGTTATTGAAAATTTTGTTTCATATTAATTTTTTTAAAAAAGATCTTGGACTCGAATTGTAATATCGAAATTTTCAAAAAACTCTATTATAGACTTTCTAATTATAGAAAACCTTTTTAAATTTCTATATTGAGATATACCATGTAATAAATTCAAGGATGCACCTTCCGATTAAGTATAATTAGTTGGAAAAAAGGACATGATAAGGAAAATAACTGTTGTTATAATGAATCATGTTAATCTTGACATCTTATAAAAACCTATCTTTTTTCTTTTCTTCAATTGAAAAGCGTTTATTGTTGTTTTCATTAATTTCAGGTTTTTGTATTTTAAACATAAAATATCCATTTAAAAAATTGCATATATTGTAATTCTAATAAATGTAACTATGTACTAGAAACTAGAATCAATGTAAACCAGGACGCCTAGTTATCATTAAAAATATTGCAGCAATGCAAGGGACCTTTTTTGTCCAACTTGTGTCAAGTACTTTGTTAGTGGAATAAAACATGTTGCAGTCTGACTTGATTCAAGTTAATTTTCCTATAATTATCCATAAGAGGTATCATTTTCTTCCATCATTATTATCGTTAACGAATTGACGCTCAAGGTTTCTTATTTTAGTATTTATAACGTTAGATTTATCGATAATTAATGACTTATTATTGAAAATTTCAAAAATATAATTTATTCCTCTGTTATCAATTTTTTTTATTCGTATTTAAAACATGAATGAAAGAAAACAAAATGTTTTCATATATTTATAGGTCAATTTATTCTTTAGGTTAGTCAATAATAGTAATAGTGAGAATTTAAAAATATCATGTAAATATTGTTTTTGTTTTGTTTGCAGAGCATGCAGTGACAGCACCACTTGCCATGGGTCGTCGTGGTGGATATACTGGTGGTGGTGGCGACACAGGAAGTATTTTATCACCACGGGGCTCTGATAGTGGAGGACTTGGTGTTAAAATGGTTGAATATGTATTAGGTGGTTCACCGACAAATAAAGATAATATGGGATTAGAGCCTAGAATGCGTAGTTTGCATCTTGATGATAAAGATAAAGATAAACCACAAAGTCCTAAAGAGGAAGTTAATGGACAACCTGTACAAAATGGACAAATGAATGAAGATGATAAAGGTTTTAAGTGAGTTGATTATATTTTTGAAGAAAAAGCCTAGTTTTTTTTTAAATTTGTCAATACACTTGTATGTATCTGCTATAGAAGGGAGGGAGAGTTTATTTTTAAAATGAAGTAATTATGAAATTATTGGAGAAATCTTCCTCCCCCCAAAAATTCTATAACGACGATTTGTTATTTTTTTCCCCATCGAACCTTCAAGGTCTGATTTCTACCTTGGTTCGTGTCAATGACATGTGCGTGTGCTGTTCGACGGTTGTCAAGGTGATGGACTCCCCACTGTTCGTCTTTAAACATAACACGCGTTATTTAAAATTACATTATAGTACAAATGGCGCCATCTATGTAACTTAATATTAGACCAGTTACAGGCAACATTAAATGTTTGTAATACGTACTTGATAAGTGGCGCCATCCGGTGTTAATTTTTATACGAATTTTATGCAAAATTCTTATTGTTGTTTATATTATTATTATTATTTTTGTAGTCGAACACCTGGCAGCAGACAACCATCTCCAGCTGAAGAAGATTTAACAAAAAATGGAATGACATTAGATCCAACAGTAGTTGTTATGAAACCACAAGAACAATTACCTCCACATTTACATCATTTACCGCCACATTTAGCACCTCATCTTGGTGTAACATTAACAGAATCTGTTAATCAACAATTTGATCATTTTACTGAACAACCACCACCACCATATGATCAACAACCACACCAATATGCACCACCACCACAACAACATCAAGTTGAAAATGCTGTATTACAACAACAGCAACAACATAATTTCGATGTACAGGTAAGCATTCTTTGTTCTTTTCATTATTTTTAAATAACAACAAAAAAAAAGTGGCAAGTAATTCTTTGCAAATACTAAGCTACTAATTTTGAAAGGTGACACCTAATGTTAAGTTGTTAAAGTCTAGTAAAAGCGCCATCTATTCGTTTACTTTGTAAATAATT
Source organism: Lydus trimaculatus (assembly GCA_037414755.1). Lineage (NCBI taxonomy): Eukaryota > Metazoa > Arthropoda > Insecta > Coleoptera > Meloidae > Lydus > Lydus trimaculatus. The sequence continues at coordinate 46,425 of JAZBGY010000234.1, read as the reverse complement.
TTTAAAGTATTCTAAACCAGTCTGCATTTACTTTTAATCTTAAAAAATTGCAGATCCAGTTTTAGTATTCTCTAAGCATAAATTTAGGATAATTATCTGTTAATGAATGTTTAGTTCACTAATTATTGCTTATCTAGCAAAACATAACATACGCCGCCCAAACAGGACCTGTTAATAGTTTGAAAGATCTCTAAATCTCTCAATCTACCAAATTGTTTATCTTATTGCTTGTAATAAAAAAAAGAAGGTTAATTGTTATTATCATGAATTGTTGTTGCACAACAACACAAGAGTATTTCTGCGTTAATATAAGAAATGTAGTCCAAAAACAAAATGTAAGAGGGTGGGTGAAGTGTTCTAATTAGAATTGACTCTCTTCATTCTCCTGTTAGTTATAAAATGAAAAGACAACAGTCACGCTATATTGCATGTAATAAATGTGTTCAACCCTTTTTATGTGGCCTCAATATTTCCGAAAATTTAATGTATTTATATATATATATATCTACACGTTCTAATACACACCCCTATTTTCACCTAGAAACTATACAGCCACACCTAAGTGTCATCAAATTCATCTTTCAATCACCACTGTTATTAATTTGTATAGCAGGTGTAAGGGTGTGGTGTCTTTATTCATTTTCGATTTTCATAGTAATATGGATAGGAATAGGATAGCGTGTATAGGATAGTTAGAAATATGCTGTCTCATAATAGCAAAAATATTAACAAAATAATTATAAATTGGAAGGGATGGATCTTTTATTATTGGTAATTCTGCTAATAACTAAACCTCACGAAGTGGAAATAATATAAAGTTTTATTGTCGAGGACACCTCGTTTCCATACTCAAGGTTTAGGTAAAAAATAAGGGTTGAAGGTTACATTGTTTATTCAATTTTTTTTACTTACAAATATGTCCAGAATGATTCAAAAATTAAGTGGTTGAAGTAATTAGGGGGTATTACAATGTGTATCTTATTTAAGGGTTGTTTTTCAATTCTTTCTATATACTTTCTGGCTGAATTTATTATAAATTTTGTAATTTTTAAACGTATATCAGATTAAAAAATAAAAGTTACCTATCTTTGGAATTTGTCATAGCTGTGATAACTAGAGGTGAACTTTGTGATAAAACATATTTTCATAAAACTTTGATTTGCTGTTTTATGTATTTTTAATTATTCTTGCTTAAATTTTCTTTTACGCTTAAAATAATGGTAAATTTCTTATTATTTCCATTTAGGTAAGTAAGTTGAGATACATACTGATGGTTTAGTGCGCAATATATCTTCTGGAGGTGCTTATATAAGTTGCATTAAAATAAAATGAAAAAAAATATTTAGCTACCGGATAAGACATTTTTCTTTATGATATTCAAGAATCTTCTGAACCGAAACTTATACGGTTAATGAACTTTACAATCTGCATTGTCTGAGTTCGGTTTTTTTCAAGGTCTTTATTTGATTTAATTCAACTTCTTGGTTATCATAATTAAGAACACACATACATATAACATACGCATCCTCTACTACATTTACCAGATATTTTACGCATGTAAAAACTTTGTGGAAGAACTCAAGAGGAACATATTTATTCTGTAGAATACGTTTTTAAAAAAATAATGAAATAAATCTTTATAACAATTAAAAAATGACATTGGAAAATATCGATCATCATATTCCAACCCTCAAGATTTCCAGATTTATATCTATATGTTCGTTTGTTTATATTTGTATATTTATGTTGTATAGTAACCAGCTTTGGCCGGATATCCATTTATCAATGGTTAGACTGTAAACCAACATGTTTCCATTTTGATGGTGTGTATTCTGAAAGCACCTTTTATTTATGTTTAAGTTGACCGAAGTCATTATTGTTATTTTATTCTTTATTTGGATAATATTATAAGGGTCGTTTGTGCAAGAAATCTATGGGTGGTAATTTATAATTTCTGTTTTAATACAAAAAATCGACTTTCTATTAACATTTAAAATTTATTATTCACATAAAATATTGCAACAATTAAAAGTATTATTTTTCTAAACTTTTGTTGAAAAGCACCAACCTATTATTGATTTTGATAATGGATTGTAAGTTCAAGCTTGGTTTTATTTGACATTTATTATCACTTTATGATTATTGATTTTATAAAATATGAACAGGAAGTAGAAGACATCTTGTCATTTTAAGACATCTGTGAATTTTTTATCAGATCTTTTCATATTATGTTTGTATCAAGTAAATACAATACCATCTATATATATGTTTTATAATAATAATCTATTTTTATCATCAACACCATAATGCAGTAGCTTCGATTTTGTGGAAAAAAAAAATTGCCACTCTTTGTTCAGGAAACCGTGTGTGCTATACGAATATACAACTATAATGGATGTGATTCGTTTATTGGAAATATTTTATATTACAAAAAAAAAAGTGGGAAAAATAGCGCTTTATTTTACTCTAGTAGTTTTTTTGTTTTTGTTTCATATCCGATTATTTTGTGAGAAATTTTCTACGTCATGAGAGATCTTTTTAGGTTTTATTATTTAAAGATTATAATTGTGGGAAATTGTTGGAATAATAGTCGACATTAAATTTGAAATGATTTATTATGGAATTTCTTAATTTTATAGTCGTCAGAATTATATTATTGTTCGTTTATATATTTGTTCACAACTTGACTTTAAAAATGACAATAATACAATAATTTTTAATATTTGTAACAAAGAAAATTTCTAAACAAACATAGAATTTCGGAAGTTTTAATACTAAATGTGATGTTTTGTTTATAACGATATCGTATGTCTATAATTGGCAATAATTGCTAAATTATTGCATTTACACTAACTATAGTTGTTTGTAGCTTTTTTTCGGTTAACTTTCCCGATATAGTATTCCTGGTTTTATGTTTTTGTTTTATTACCAATAATTTTTTTTCTAACTATATAGTAGTACTGATTAATATAATTTTATAATTATAGATTTTCAACGAATTTTATCAGTATTAAATAATAATAAATTGAGTAACAAAAATTAAAAAACCATGTAGCGTGACTTAAGAAAACAACGTTTTCCGTTGAAGAAGTCCTATATTATAAATTGTTTTTTAACTGCTTAATTTATTATCATTAATTTATTAGATTGTTAATTGATAGGTTTTTTTTTTGTTTGTTGATTGTTTTTCATCTACAAAAATTTGAAAAATTTACTAAAAGAGATTATGGTGTGTTTGTGTGTTAACTGACCTCACAGGAAATGATCAAAGTATTTTCTAAATTCTTTACATTTGTTCTTGTTATGTAGTGTTACAGCAATAACAGAAAAAAGGGAAAAAAAAACACTAATGAATTAGCAATATAATTCCACCTCTTGCATTAAATTTCTGATATTAATATGCAAAAATGTTTTGCAATGATAATATTCGAATGTGATATATGAGTTTGCATGATTTTTTTGATATGTTATTAGAATATTAGAATTTATTTCAACTTGTTTGTTTTTATTTGGTTAGTTTGCACGTAGATTTTCCGCTTCAAAAGACTTTTCTTTTTTAAAAAAAATGAAAGAATTGTTACAGTTTTGATGTGGTGTTAAAATCGATTTTGTTTTATTTTAAAAATCCTATAAGTAAACCTAAAAAAATTGGAGAAATCAGTTTGGCTATTTATTTTCCTCTTTTTATTAACAATTTCTAAACTGTACATAGAATTTTATATAAACTACCTACTGATTACATAACTTTCTAATGTTAAAAAGGAAAAAAAATGTTTGTTTTACATATTTACAATAATCGTTAATTAATCAAAATTTCTTCTATTGCTCAAACGTTTATCCTACTGTTAATCCTTCTAGTTGTTCTTTTAACATAAAGAAAAAGTATTAGTGCATGTGATTAATGCTCATTATATTCTCACACGATAGTATATAGAAGTTGACTCATAAGAGAGTGCGGTGACCGGCTCTTCTTCACAGCTAATGCTCCAAGTTAACTGTCATGATGATGATGGTGGGGCGGCAAATACACCACCAACCACCACTACGATTATTATGTCGCTGCCACCATCGTTGTTGACGACGGCGACGGCGACGACTCACTCTTACAACTTTAGTGTTACGTTCAGTTTTCAGTTGAACGCTGGTTAGCGTTTATCGCACCAGCAATCTAACAACAATCACCAAAAACAAAAAACAAAAAAAAAGTTAACGGAATGATTCTGGTTTTGTCTTCATGTGTTTGAGAATTTCTTCCATATTAGAGAATGATGTCATATCCAATTGTTTATTGAATTGAAATTGGATTTTTCTCAATTTATTTTTAAAAATTAAATTATGATATTCTCAGTGTTTTTTACAACATGTGCTTTATACCTTTAATAAATTAAGAATAGAAAAGTGTGTGTAGGTGATGAGTGCGTGATTAATAATTGATTTGTTTTAAGATTTATTATTTGTTTGAAATGTATAGGTTTGTTAACGATTGGGACAAATTTTCATTATTACTAAACGATTTTTCCACCCATTTACTCTAATTTCCTGATTGTGACTTTCCACGGTATTCAAATCCTGTGTAAATTTAGATCTCCATTTCCCTTTATATCACTCCAATATTGATGTATTATCAATTGAACCCCCCGCCTTCCCTCTAATATGTATGTTCAATTGATTTGGTTTGATGATAGACACAATTATATTGAATGATTTACAAGATGACGAGACGTGCACACGTAGTTGTGAATTTTGATTATACATTTTCTTTCCATTTTTTAGCAGTACTGAATCTTGATTTGATTTTTTAAATTAGATTTGAATATAAAAAGGTTATTTAAAAGTAGTAGAAGAAAAAAAAAAACGAGTGGAGGGTTTTGTGTTTTGTTCTTAAATATCAAAACAACAGCCGGATTTTGAGGTTTATTGTAAGGAAATCGTGGTTTTTCTTTTTGATAAAAATTTTCGCAACAAAATTTCCAACAGTGTTTGTTGTTTAATGAGACGAAATTTCCTAAATTCATGATTAATTCTTTTGATAAAACTTTATAAGTCTTTCAACATAAAATTAATTGGTGGCTGCGCCAAAATTTACATTCTCAATTAATTAAGATGATTATAGAGTTGTCAATTGTTTTGATATTTTAAACAAAAAGTTCTATAATTTGAGAGGGATGTTGAAAATTTAATAAATTCCCTTCAACTGATTTATATCTATTCAAAAATAGTCTTTCCAGTTGAGGTATCTTTAAATTCATTACTACGTGCCCATGTCAATCATTTATATGAATGTCTGTCTTAGTTTGGAATTTATTCGATTTCAGTGGTTCTAGTCTGTGATACAACTTACTATGGACATTTATTTTGCATCTAGTAGTGGAATATTTGTGCCTTAAAGGTTGACAATTTTTATTTTAAAGTATTATCTTTAAACCAAATAGAGAGCTTCTGTATATTGTCTTTGACAGTGTTTATTGTGATGAAGATTTTTGACTATTAGTGGACCAATTTTGCGCCTTATTTATATGAAAAAAAAAATAATAAAAAATATTTGATTTTATTGTAATACATATCAAAATTTTGTGGTATTCTATATTTTGTGATATGTGTTGAGAATATTAAGTGGTACACAACGTCGATAATTAATACTATGGTAGTGTTACAAGATAGCGGTTCGCCTATACAGGCGCCCGCTGCCCTTTTGGATCCTTTGGATTATAGACAAACACCAACTTGTTTGAAGATGCTTCCAAAAAGATATATAAATATACACCAATGGTTAGGACCAGTTTGCCCAAAGGATTTGAAAGCACAACTTGTAAGTGTTTTGGCATTAATTCTTGAAAGGTTATGTTGGAGGAAAAAAATTAACATTTTCTAAATTAATAAAATAGGTTGATAGGGTGATATTTCACAATTGTGATACTAAAATAATAGACTCTCATGGGAGCTACAATATCTATCTATATTTTCCAGTGTTATTTTTCTTAATAATAGTGGACTTTTGACCTTTTCCAAAGTCAACACGATATTCAGTTCAGTTTGAATGATATTTGATCGTTACAGTGTTGGATTTTCTGTATGTATAGCTGAAACCACCGTAGGGTTAAACTTATTAGAATTTGATCAAAAAATTTGATTCGTTTCATGTAATAGAAATAAATCGAATTTATTTTGACTCATTTTGTTTTTTTTTTCAAGGATGTCTGGTAATTTTTTGTCTTCATTTAATTTTTATCATAAATGCAATATAACAAATCATCACCATCTGGTTTAGCAAACAAATTTTTATTCATATGTTTATTATTTTTTTTTGTTTTCCATGTGTAAGTTTACAAAATAGTCATAGAAGAGAGTTGAGTGAGTGGGAGAATTTCTTCATGTTAAAATAATATGACGCTTCAATTTAATTCAATTCGTTGATGAAATGTTAGTTTTAATATCGATCATAAAATTAATAGTGTTTATTGTAAATCCATGGACTTTAGGATTTAATTTGTGTGTTTCTATTCGATATATTGCTACAAACTAGAAGGTTAACTATTGCTAATAAAAGTTGAATGATGTTTGTTTCTGTTTAGATAGCTTGAATATTAGAAACTATCCAATATATATCGACTTAAGGGAATACGTAATGGTACTAAGGCGATCACTAATTAATTCACGATTTAATCCACTACCTTTTCTACAGTTATCTAGACTTTAGACGATTGTCGATTAATAAAAATACAAATTTGATTTATAATCGTACGTTTCAATATAACTCAAAAATTCAACTTTTATTTAACTTCTTTTGTAAAGGTTTTTCTTTTGGATCATTTCTGGCAATTGATTAAAGAAGAAGCTCATTCATTTATATTTCAACAATAAATTTGAATTAGTATCGTAAATCATTGAAATTTTAAAATAAAACTTGCAATATTGTTGACGTATGTTTCATAAACGTAAATTATTCTATGAAACAAATTTAATTTCTACATTCTGATGACAAGAGCAAGTACTCTAAACTACATGTGAATATAATTCAGAGGGTTAAATTTTGACAATTTAACGTACACACACAAACACAAACACACAGAGGATATTATACTTTATTTTAAGGTATTTTAAAGATATAACATCAGGTAAAGTGCATATTAATTAAGTCAAAAAAATGATTTACTACAATGTTTCATACTGAATACTGCCACCATATTTCTTCTATAATGTTTTTATTTGATGGAATTAAGCCAGAAATACAAAACGTAAAATGATGGTGGTGTTATAACATTAATTTGTCTATGACAGATCAAACTATATCAATTTATCATATCTATAATGTAATTATTATATGGTACGTTTTAATTTTGTCGTATAATTATTGATTTCCTTTTCTGGACAAGTGCTAAAAATAAAATTAATCTACCTTTAGTATTAATCAATGTATCAGGTTTATATAATAGAAACCTTACATTGTTCTGTATTCTAGAAAAGTGTGAAAGAAGAACGTCTGCCAATTTGACCTATCGAACAATCAATCGACCTCTGATGGACGTATACTTTAAATACATAAATAAACAAATAAATAATACTGATAATAACAGTACAATTATTCAAAAGAGAGGAGAATGTTTACTGTTTCTTGAATGAAACCGGTATTCTAACCACATATGATCGATTAACGGGAGAGAGAGAATGTATTTTAATATTATTATTATAGTTATGTTATGATATATGGGGCTGTTGGAGAGTAGTTGTAACCGTTAGTAGAATGAAAACTAATCAGCCTTTCTTTTCCGGTAATAGATCGTAACTAGAATTCGATCTTAAACTCTAGAGAATTACATTTAAGAGTTACACAATTATTAAAGGATGTGAGGCCCACCTATTTCCTTCACTTTTCCATATATTTGGTGTATTGTGACTTGAATTGAAAAATAACAGATTCTTCCATTATCAAATTGGCGTTATTTTATTCAGTTTCAATATTTGTAAGGTACTCTGATATTGTCAAGGTTTTTCATTTCAGCTTATACATAAACATAACATGAAGCAGCTAGCTTAGCTACCGTACAATAAATTCCTAAACAACAAAATATTCGCAAATTTATTAGAATTACAAATTTGGTGTAAAGCTTTACAATTCTTTAAATGTTGTTGTTTTAATATTTCGAATATTTTTTTGTAAATTAAAAATTATACAAATATTTGTTTTACTCAAAAATTTATTTTTCTGTTCTTGACACATATTTTTCTAGATAATATTTAAAATAAAAAACAAAAAAAAATGAATAATTATGCATAATTTTTGCATAATTTCAAAGTATCTAATTTGTCTCTCCCAGAATACACAGTTATTAAAGTAGAGATTGGATGTTATAATGCGTTTCACCGTGTTTCAGTAAAGCTTTCTGTGTCTCTTTAAGTTCCATCATCAACGTTCAAAAATTCAATTACAAAACTCATTGATTAAATTGCTGTGGCGGCAAATCGCGCACTGTATTTTACTCTCAACATAGAAACAAACAAGTAATATTATTTCGTTTTGCACATGTAGGTAATCATGATGGGAATATTTAATTTGTTTGTTTGTTTGTTTGTTATTTTTATAATGAAATTATATGTGTATTGGAATGAAATTTAAAAATTCCTAAGATAATTCAGAAATACGGCATTCTGTAATATCTCTGGATGGATAGGTATTTGAATATTTTGATCCCATGATATTAAAATATATATTACGAATAGATATTACTGAAACTTTTACCATGTTTATACCATCACAAATTATTTAAATCAAATTGGAGTGATTTTAAAAATACCTGTCTAAACACTAATGGAGCGGATAAACTAATTACTTTATAACTAACTCCTTCGTTAATGTACCTACATACTGTTCTATATTAAGTACTCTTTTCATTTTATGCTTCATCTATTCTAACAGACAAAAGTTACGGTGTAAACGTATTTACCTACTATAGTTTTGTTATTCGTGTGACCGACCTGCCAATATAGATTTAGTTGGAAAACATATCGAATAAACAAAACGAATTTTTCCTAAGATGTTTCTATTTGTTTGTCTACTACTTCAAACTGAAATCATTTGATATTTTTGTTTATCTTATCCATTAAAGCATCAATATTATCATCGACGTAGAAATGTTGTCATAGTTTTTTTTTGGGGTGTGCCGCCACCACTTTTACATGTGGTGTGTGTGTGTGTATGTGTTATCATTTTATTGCAATACCGCTCCTCTATTTTATATGATGTGTCGCGTCCCTTTTCTGTATTTAAAAGGTGTGGTTTATAAATCACACAAGACATTGTTTTATTTTGTTTTTAAAATATTATTTAATTCTATTAGAATTATGTAATTTGTAATATTATCTTAGTTTGAACGTATTTTAAAGTGATACTCTACCAATGGAAGGTATCATTATCAATAACAGTTTATTAAAATAATAGCCTTTGCGTGTGTTGTTGTTGTTATTATTAGGTTGATGTTACTTTGAAAAATTGAACTATTATACAGAGTTAATATAGATTTTCAAGTACTCATCCTTTTATTTTGGAATGTATTTTTTTGATTATTCGACAATAGATGAATCGATAAAGTTCTGTCGTGTACGATGGCGATGTTGTTGTTGTTGTATCATCATCAATTGTATAGCACAAATATTGACTGTAGGAAAACTATTCTATAGAGTAACACTTTACGTGATTGGTTGTTCTATTATCAGTCACTAGTTTTTTTATTGAGAAATAAAAAGAAAATTTTAAATAAATAAAGAAAATTTTTGTTGTTTTCGTGACCGGACAACTATAAAATTTCTTTAACACATACATAAGCATAAATTTTACATTTTTCTATCTCTTTTGTCATAGAACAAATGCCAAGGATTTATTATTATGTATTAGTAAGTTTGTATAGTTTTTTTTTTTTTATGATAAAACTTGTCCGCAAGAGAGATCATCATCTTCCATGAATTTTGTATAAGTTTGTAAAATAAAAACAACATTCTAATGAATTCAAAATAATAATAATATCTAGTACTTTAAATGGAATTCAAATACATTGCTTACTTAATCGGGAATTTAAACTACATAGAAATGTTGTTATAAATGGCAGTACTAACATATGGATTGGTGAAAGTTGATAATATGAAAATAGGGCTTTTTTTTCTTCTATTTTACAAGTATGGAAGTGTTGATGATACTTTTTCCTATTCTTTTATTATAGGAAATAAGAAGAAATTTTTCCATATAATATTGAAATTTAAATCTTCCGGAAATGATTGTTTCGTTTTTCTTCAACTTTGCAAAAATATTTTTAAAAAAATCCTCTTCCTGTTGTGTTTCTTTTCTTTATATCATAGTAAGTGAAAAGTAGTGAATCGTGTTAAAATTTTTTCTACACTACCTTTCTAGATTAATTATATTATAATTATTGAAAATTAATTTATTTTTTTGAAACTGCAGCTCACTAATTTTATGACAGTGATAGTTCTTGTTACTAAAGAGAAATTTTAGTTAATTTTTTTGATTACTTTTTTCATTAAAATCTACTTTTCTAATATCGATTTATTATTGGTGTTTTCCGTTAATAATTTTTATGTTATTATGCAGGTTGTTTTAGTGTTGTTGTTGTTGTTTTGTTATTATATCAAAACCCACCTACACAAAAACATATCCAACTTGTGAAAACTATGTCAGGTGTCTCTCTATATCTATCGTTTTCCTTAATTGAATGAACTAGTTCCGAATTATGAATCTGCTTTTCAATTTACTTCCTATTTCATATTTAGATTTACGATTAACGAATGTAGTTTTTAAATTGAGAGAAGCAAAAAAACAATTGCTCTATTGTTGTTGTTTGTTTTGTTTAATATATGAAAACCTGAAATTTGTTTTTATCCATTTTGATGAAAGTATGATTTGCACCATTGCTTTCGTGTTTAGATTTTATTATTAATCAAAAAGTAAATATTTACAATTATATCACGACATTCATAGATTCACGAATCTAATATAGATAATTTTGATAAGTGTATAGGGATTAGGAAGTAAAAATAAATATTCAAATTTGTTATTATTGATCCAAAACGTGTGTGTACACACACTACACATGAAAATCTGTTCCCCTTATGTTCTGATAGGCGTAGAAAATTTGTTGGTTTAATTAAATTTAGATAATGCTATTTTGTAGGGTGGTTAATGAGGAAAAAACAAAACAAAAATATGAAACAAAATCATGATAACGTCGTTGTTTTTTTTTTATCTGTAATTAAAATATAATTGTTTATAAACAATATTACATCTTGAAGTTTTTCTTTAGAAATTTAACGGTTTCGAAAGATTGCGTATATGTTTGTAATTATATTGTTAAATGGTGAAAAAGTAAAACAATAAAATAACAGTCCAGTAGTATGTGTGTCAGTAATTAAATAGATAGAAAGAATCTTAAAACGTGATCTTTTTCGAAGTATTTCTACTAATTTAACCTCGTTTGTTTTTCTTTCTTTTTTGTTTTTTTTTTCTATGGAAAAAATGTATTTTTTATTCATTGATTCACCAAAAAAAAAACTACAAATTAAAATTAAAAATTAATTGAAAGAATTTTAGTTCATTGCCAAGGTAAACTACTAACTACAATCATTGTTGTTGTTTTCAATAAATTTTGTTAACCAAATTTGATTGTTGTTTACTCAATTGATACAGTTTTCTATGTAGGAGAACTTTATTTCCTATTATTATTATTAATATGGTAATACTTCGCAATCTTATTTGAATAATAAATAATGGTTTTACATAATTAAATCCATACATAATCATCTTTTATAAAATGAAAAACTGCCTACTAGTTTATTATTTATTGTTAGCATGTTGAGAACAAAGCAATTTTGCTGTAGGATATTTTTTTTAACAAATTATTCAATTTTGATTTTGTCCCATTTTGGCGTTTGAAAGGTAAAACATAACAAACCATTAATGAAAAACAATTTTTTTGACAACAAATCAAGCAGAAGAACGTCAAAATTCTACTGAATTGAAGACAATTTAAAATTATAACTTTTCAGATGTTTCAATCACCACAACAACAGTGACGTATTATACGGTGGGCCCCATTTTCAATGTTGGCTCCAGATATTTTTTTAAACGGAATTGAAAACCAAACAATCCACGATATTTTTGAACATTTACATGTAATTCACAAGAAAACTAGCTAATTCTTTTATTCAGTTGAATAATTTGGGCAATTTCTCCGTTTGCCCATAGGGCACAACATATTTCTGATTTATTCACAATTACAAGCTAACTTTCAACTAATTATTATAAACAGTAAAAACAATCGTAGGATTTTTTGTTGTTCGAGATATGAATATCAGGAACATTTATCCCCATAATCAACTAAACATTCACCTTTCTGTTATTTAAACAATTTACCTCGATTTGCTTTCTTTGTGTTCTACAGTTTACACACATACAAAAAACTTTCACAAGATAAAGTAGTGTACGTTAACTGACATTCTGGATTTACTTACAATTTTTAGCGTTTGCTTAGACACACGGTATGTAAACTAATCAAAGAATTGTGGCTTTGAATCCACAACATATTCTCACGAGCTTTATGGCGAATTATTGCGCGAGCAAAACACCAGAAATCTATAATGTAAATACGTTAAGAAAAACTCGCCACTAGTTTTTTCTTCATAGTGGCAATATGGCTTTATAACAAATTCACTATGTTGAGAAATTGAGAAGCAAAATTTCACAAGAGAATTTTGTAAAAATGTCTATGAAGGTGGTAAAGGTTTTAAATGAGTTGTTCATTTCTAATCCTTTAAATCTTTTTCCAAGTCTAAAGTCAAGTCAATTAAGTGACAATAGTAGGGGGAATACAAATCTTGAAATCGTATTACAAAAACGTTGTTCCTTTATAAAAAAAAATTTTCTCAAGAAATTGGACTTTTCGTTGAAATAAATGTTTAAGCTGGGTTATTGTTTGAACAATCGTTCCTCTATTTAATATAAACGATTCGTTGTTTGAATATTTACCTATAATGTAAACATTTGTAAAAAAAAATTTTTTCTAGGGTAATATATTATTTTCCAAGAAAAATATTCGTTATTTTTAGTTTATTTTTTCTCTTGAAAATTATGGAAAAAGTTTTCTTTTACCTTTGCAAAATTTTAAACTTGAAAAACAATATTTTGTATGAGAATAAAATGGATAGAACTGTCATTTCTCTATAATTTAACTAAATTAAACTTATCAACTACAAAGTATAAATTATTCAAAACTATACATTTTAGTTTGTATTGTTCAAAGACATATAAAATGTTATTTGAAACTTTTCTATAAATAAGGAAGCGCGCTTTCATACGATTTCCAGTTATAGTAAATCAATTTTGAACTAACCAACTTGACTCAAATATAAATTAAGTTTTAATCAAAATATAGACCTATTACTTTACCAAAAAAACACATTTTCTTTAATCAATTTAGAAAATTACAATAATTGAGGTTGATGGCCCCTCAAATTCACAATAATTGTATTTAGTATTGTTCATCGTTCCGCTTCATGATTGCTTATTCATCATTTCGTTAGTTTGTAATTTTTAAAATCTTTTCAGCTCCCGCAATACGCTTCATCATTACAATTTTTTTTTTTGCTTCATTATTTTTGGTTTACAAAAAGCGGAAAATCTATTATTACTTTTCTATTGAATGTACAATTATTGTTTAAATTGTTATAACCACTGATTTCTAAGTTTTATTAGAAATAAATTATTTATTCAGATAGAGTGATTGTTGTGTGTGGTAGCGGTGATTTTTCTTTGCAAAGTAGGGCAGATTACGGTAGAATAACGGAACATTACAGGTCGTTACACCATCTCGTCTTACTTTGAATGTTTGGACTTTAAAAGGTTTTTTTTTTTTGAAAATAAATAAAAAATAAGAGACAGTTCAAATAAGTTCATAATTTTTTCCTGTTGAACTTGTAGAAATATTAAAATAGAATGTAGATTGTATAAAGATAAATTTCATCTTTGCATTTAATTAAAGTGAAAGGGTAGGAAATCAATAATATTGGATTGTCTGTTTAATTGTTATTAATTATCTTGACTGGGTTCAGCATCATTTTATTTGATTGAGGTTCAATTTAAATGAAATGATTTGATTTTTGAAATATTTTGTAATTAAACACAGTTTGATCATTGCTTTTTAATTTTAAAGCGTTCAGCGACCTGAAGCAGTGAAGTAGAACGGTAACCTAACGACCCTTCTACTTCTTCTTCTTTTTATTCTCTTTCAGCTCCCTAGAGTTATTTATTTTATTTTATTTCTCTTATTAGAAATTTCTAAATAATTAAAACAGTTGAAAATTTATTCTATTTGTTACAAAATGATTGATGTTACAATATTCACTTATAATTTATAAAAAAAATTCGCAAATCTTTATGTTAATACTCTGATGCGCTCTAAAATTTTTTTAATGCTCCAACAATTTTATTGCTTTCTATTAAGATTTTATAATTAATTTTTTTCGTGTTAAACACATGATTTTATGAACCACTTTCAAATTAGTTTTTCCTCAAGACAAATTAACAATTTAATCTCGATAATTATTCTTTGTGAAGTTGTTTATTTTTTTGTTGTCACCAACTTTTGTATAGTGTGTCCGCTTGAAGAACGAAAAAAAAACCGACTTGATAATTTAGGATCCACGTAAGAGTCAATGATCTTTTGGAGCTTCGAGGTTGATGAGGAAGCATTCTTTACGGCCATAGTACCGTTATAACGAACTAATACACATAAAGTATGGAATTGTCAGTGAGCTTTATTGCTTACATTAGCCGTTTGCTTTGTTTTTTTTTTGCAATATTCTTTGTACGGTGATAATGAACTGTACTGTTCTATTGTCAAGTACAATAACATTTATAAATTGCTCAATAATAATAATAATTATTGTAAATTATTAACAATAATATAATCAACTGAATAAACATATTTTTATGTTTATTCTGATTGTAATGAAAAGGAATATAATTTTATTTAGAAAATCAATTACGTTAGACTGAAGAATCTAGGTGATTTGTTGTATTTTAAAATAATTAAGGCATCGATTGTTTTATGTAACGCATTTTTTTCCCTTTCTAGTTGTTTGTTTCGTCTAACGGTAATTGTTACGTGTTAAATAATAAATAAAAAAAAAATCAACAATATCCTGATTTGTGTATTTAGAATACCATGAAATTATAATGACTTACTAAGGAATCTAACAGCAAGATATTAATTAAAGTAATTGTAATAAAAAAGTGAAAAATTTGTAAGATTTTTCAAGAGATTTTAATGATGAAGTAGAACACAAACATTTTTCTATCTTTCTTTTCTAAATTCACTTCATTGTGAAGCTTTCATTAAAGCAAAATATATTCTTTTGATTATAATATTTGAATGTTAAAGTATTCAACATTTCCCATAATTTAATATTTATATGACAAATGTTGTTACTCAACATGTGTTCACCAGAATGTCTGTTTTTTGTCGACACTTTTTTTTTCATAACATTTGAAGATAATGAATAGAGTATTTAAAATGTTGATATTTTAATTTTAGAAATGTCACAATAATAATGACGATTGCTTTTATTCAAACTTAACGATCCGGAAAATCGTATTGATAAGGAATTCTAATAATTAGACTTCCTAAAACTACAATTTTATTACTTTAAATAGCATATGTTTGTCAAAGTCATGATTATTGATTTAAGTTTTATTTGATTTTTTTTTGTGTTATAGCAACTCTTCCGATCTCAGCAAACTCAGGCTGCTACACCTAGTGCTGCCCAATTACAATTATTACAACAACAACAGCAACAATACCTCGCCCAACAACAACAGGCAGCTTTCCCACAACCACCATATGTATTAAATCATCAACAAGAACCATATTTAATAACAGCTGGTGTACCACAATATTATGGTGTTGGTCCATGGGTATATCCAGCACCAGCTAATTTAATACAACAAGGTGCTAGTAATGGTGCAAGAAGACCACTTACACCAAATGGGACTGCTGAAGCCCAACAACAAGTACAAGTATTAATTTTAAATAATACCTATACCTAGGTATATACAATTGAACATTTTTCTAAATTAATATTTGATTTTCGTTTATAGCCTCAAGTTCCTCCAGGTTATATTGTACCATATTATGATCAAAATACACCTATAATTATGGCACAAGGTGCGGCAATGCGAAATGGTACACAAATGCGTTTAGTTAGTCCAGCTCCTGTTCTTGTACAACCGCAAGCTAGTAGACAAACACCAGCTGGTGCTTCTTTATATTCTAGTACACCACAAAGTCTATATGGTGCTAATGTTAATACATCAGTTAATGGTGGCACTCTAGGTGGTACGTATTTAATGATTAACATTACTTGTAAATATGTAAAAAAAAAAAATTCTCATTATAACAATAACAATAATAACTCACCTTGTTCGAATCGATTTTCAATACATTTTTTTTCATGTAAATATTTACAGTTTAAAAAAAAAATTGATTGCATGTCGTTTTAAATGATTGAAAATAACGATACGCCAATGCTATTCTTATTTTTACTAAAACAAAAAAAAACAATGTTTTTACTAATTACTAACTACTGGTTGGTTGCTTTCTTTGGGGGAGGTTAGGTGTGGCCCAAGGTGTCGGTTCTGGTATATTTCCACCTCTCCATGCGGCACCACCTTCGGCCCCTTTCGGTAGTTCTTCATTAGGGAATATTGGCTCCTCAGCAACAACTACGTCTCTCCATACAGGTAAAGAAAGTTTTTAACTAATCTTATAATCAATCAAAGATGATGAAGAAGAGGAAGATGTGAATATTTAAATTATATTTCATACGTATATCCTTGACAACAATTCCTGTATACATAATAGCTTTTAATAAATTGTTGGTTGATGTGTTGCTTAATTCTGTTGATTGGTACAAGTACATTGATCAGTATTGAATAGAGATGATAATAGAATATAATTCATGAACATTTTTTATTTTTTTATTAATAATTGATGATTTTGTCTAAAAATAGGTAACAGTAATCGTTCTAACTTTCTAGTTAAGAATAGCCTTTTTTTGGCAGACAAAAACCTTGATTTTTAATTTACAAAAAGTGGTTAGTTAGTGACGTAACTTCACACAATTTCAACAAAATATATCAAATTATTGTAAATATTTATAAATTCGCATTCATTCATTCCCCTTTTGGTCATATAAATTGGAAAATATTCAAATTATGTAGGACATTACAATTTCTGTTCAACTGATTGCTGGTTTTTTCTTCTTTCTATTTACTTATAAATAATTAATTTTGTTGTTAAATTAACAAATTAAAAGTGAATGTTGTTATTTTGTAGATAATTTCGCTGGTTTGGGTTTAAGTACAACATCAACAGGACGACGTGATTCATTTGATCGTAATACATCAGCATTTTCACCATCATTAGATTATCGACAAAAATGGCCAACATCATACAATATTGGCAGCAGTCCAAGTCCATTAGCTGGTGGCAGTTTAACACCACCACCACCACCAACAGCTGGTGGTCCATTACAATTAGGTGGTTTAATGACATCATCACGTGTATTATCAGCAGCACCTGGTGCTGAAAAATATCGTAATTCTGTTGCTGCTGGTTTAACAGCAAATACAATGTTTGGATCAACAAATTCATTATTTACAAAAATTAATTCATCATTAACTGCAACATCTGTACCAAGTTCATTAGATAAAGGTCAACAGGGCAGGTCGAGATTATTGGAAGATTTTCGAAATAATCGATATCCAAATTTACAATTGAGGTAGAATTAATTAATTGATAATTAATTATAAATTAATTAATTAATTACGTTTGTTAATAGGGATCTTGCAAATCATATTGTGGAATTCTCACAGGACCAACATGGATCTAGATTTATACAACAAAAATTGGAACGTGCCTCAGCGACTGAAAAACAAATGGTATTTAATGAAATCTTATCGGCCGCTTATAATCTTATGACTGATGTATTTGGTAATTATGTAATACAAAAATTCTTTGAATTTGGTACACCGGAACAAAAAACAACATTAGCACAAAAAGTACGTGGACATGTATTACCATTAGCATTACAAATGTATGGTTGTCGTGTTATACAAAAAGCATTAGAATCTATACCACCTGAACAACAACAAGAAATTGTACGTGAATTAGATGGGCATGTATTAAAATGTGTTAAAGATCAAAATGGTAATCATGTTGTACAAAAATGTATTGAATGTGTTGATCCTAATGCATTACAAGTAAGAACATACCAGGTTTTTTTTATAAAAAATAAATATTTCGATTATTAACAAATAAAATCATATTTTTTAGTTTATCATCCAGTCATTCTCAGGGCAAGTTTATTCATTATCAACACATCCATATGGATGTCGTGTTATACAACGTATTTTAGAACATTGTACACCAGAACAAACAGCACCGATTCTAGCTGAACTCCACCAACATACAGATCAATTGATACAAGATCAGTTTGGAAATTATGTCATTCAACACGTTTTGGGTAATTGTTTTATCAGAAATACAACAATACATTTTACTTATTATTATTAACAATTTAGAACATGGTAAGCCTGAAGATAAAGCTCAACTGATTAGTACAGTGCGCGGTAAAGTGCTCGCCTTAAGTCAACACAAATTCGCTAGTAATGTTGTTGAGAAGTGTGTTACACATGCTACAAGAGCTGAACGTGCTCTATTAATTGAAGAAGTCTGTGGATTTAATGACAAGTAATTACTATTATTATTATTATTAAAGTAATGTTATTTTTTTCTAATAATTTTTCAATTTTTATTCTAATAGTGCCCTTCACGTAATGATGAAAGATCAATATGCTAATTATGTTGTACAAAAAATGATTGATGTTAGTGAACCAACACAACGTAAAGTATTGATGCATAAAATCCGGCCACATTTAAGTTCATTACGTAAATATACATATGGTAAACATATAATTGCAAAATTGGAGAAATATTTTATGAAAGCACCAGGTTCAATGAGCTCTATCGGAGGGGAGTTAGGTCCAATTGGTCCACCAACAAATGGTGTACTACAATAGAATTAAAACAAATCTTTAATTTTTTTTATTACGATATGGTAATTTTTTTTTTTCCAAAATTTTTTACTTTTTATTTTATTATTATTTTGTATCGTTATTGTGTGTGTATTTAATTTATTATAAACAAGAAGATGAGGTAGAAGAATGAATTTTTCGTTTATTTTTTTTTATTATTAATATTACACACAATGAGGGTTCAGTATTTACGATTACAGTTTTTTTTCTTCTGTTTTTATCTTTAATGGATAATAAGTTTATATATTTGTTTCTTTAATGCATTTTCTTTTTTTTTTTAATTTTAGGATTAATTAAATATTCATTGTGTATACATATTACATACAAGCTGTCTGTATTATAATTGTAATTTATGTAATTTGTCTTACATAAGAGTTTCATATATTCATTGCTTGGCTTTTGTTTTACAAGCTATTAGTAGCGCTTCAATTTTAATTTCGTTTGGTTCTCATTATTATCATTATTTTATATTATTATTGTATCATATTATAATCGTTACGTTGTAGTAGTGTTTATTTATTTTATTTTTAATGCACATTAATTTGATTAATAATAATATTAATTTTTTTTTTGTATTGATAGTTAAAACAAAAGGCAAACAATTTCATAGCTAAAATATGATGCATGTTAATAATTTTTCGTGTCCTTTATTATTAATAATAATAATCATATCTAACCGATTGTGTATAGAAGAGGAAACTTTTACGAAACGAATCTCAAATTTTATTTTAAAATAATTACCACCAAAAACGGATGGATTTATAATGTCTGTAAATTTTTTATCAAAATTTGTAAATACAACCATAAAAAAAAGCCCAACGATTTTCTAGAAACAAAAACAAAAATACAGTATGTTTTAATATTGTGATAAGGTCCTCAGGAATAAAAACAACCAAAAAAAAAATAGGTTCGACATTGTTGCAATTCATCCTTAATAATAAAAAAAATCAAAATTTTTCAAATTCTCCCTTAAACGCGTCGATTTTTTTTTTTTGTTAATTGAAATATTCAATTGCTTTCCGGTAATTAATAAAAATTCTTCTTCATACTATATCCACATTTACTATATGTATTTTCACCACTAGATAGACACAGAGGTAGTTGAATTATTTAGAATTTTCAAAAATATTTCTAGTTTGTATCGAATTTATTTTTTTTCTTAAAATATTTGCTCCTTTGGATTACATTAATTTAATACAGCTGTGTTGTTCATGTACTGTAGCGATTATATTCCAGTAAAAATCAATCTATATCTTATAAAATAGAATTTGAAAGCACGTTTCTTTAATTTAAAGAGATTCAATTTTTGAAGTGAAAAAACTAAAAAAAAAAAGTATTCAAATGTATAATGTATTTATATAGTAATTGTACAGTTCTTTTTTCGTAAATTCCATTAATTAATTGATAAATTATGATAATTTTAATTGCATTTATGACTGTTTATGTGTAATTGTGTGTTTTTGCGCTAATCTGTGTTGAAATTATATATAGATTATAAATATATAAAAATATTATTGTATCAGCTGTTTATATAACAAATAATTGGATAAAGTGCAGTAGCCCACACAGAAATTTTTTGTCAAATTATAAGAACCATTTCAGTCATCTTTGATATGTGTACATATAATTACCTAATTTTGTATTATATTGTAATATAGTTTCGTTTTCATAAACATTTCCAAATACATACACACATATAAAAATAAAAAACAAACAAAACCACATGAACGCCATTTTTTCGGTAATTTGTACACTTATTAAGGATTACTGTTTAATTAAGAACAATTTGAATATTGCTAATCAACACACATCTACACACCCTACACGCTATATACAACCATTTCTCCCCTTCCGCTAGTGATATGTATATATGTTAATCATTTTTAAAACTGTATCACATGTATTTATATAGTAAAAAGTGTCTAATAGTGTAATAATGTAAAATAATCCAATTTTGTACTTAGAAAAATTATTTGTATTGTATTTTAATCGTGTGGAAAAGATTGTAGTAGAAAAAAACATAATCAATTCACTAGCTTTTTTAACAAAATTCAACAATTTTTTTCTTGGTTTATCTTCAATAATTAAAACAAATTTGATAATTCACAGTTTAATTGTTGGATTGTTAAAAGAGTTAGTGGATGATTTAATTTAAAAACTATATTAACCTAAAGCGGTGGGGAGTACGGTCATAATAATAATAATAATAATAAAACGGTTGGCCAATTAATTTCGGTATGGCATTGTGGCCTCAGACTGATGTAAAGATAACTAAAAAAAAATAAAAAAAATAAAATCATGATGTAAAGTGTAAATTCCATTTGGTTATCACGTTGTAAACTGTATAATACATGTGTAAAAAAATACTACTACTACTACTAATAATAATAATAATAATAGAAATTCTGTAAAATGAGCCGTTTTGGAAGAAAAGAGTTTATAGTAATTTTAGTATTTCGGGAAAGAAAGCTGAAAAACATACAAATTTTTCTTTATCACTATTATTATAATGAAAAATATTATTGATAATAATAATAATAATTATTATAAAATATTAGAGAGAAAGTTTGGTTTTTCTTGTAATTTTATGGCAATGATTAAATGCCTGCTTGTTAGAGTAGCTGGACGGGGATCACTTATGTTCACAATATTTAAAAAAAAAGTATATTAATTTAACAAAAAATTAAAAAACTTTTTAAATAAACAATTTTGAAAGAAAAATTTAAAAAACACACATATGGCTCTCTTTGTGGATTTACGGCTGTATATTATTACTACTAAAATAATAATAATAAAAATATTTATTATTAATTACGATCTGTTCATGAATGTGTAAATTTAGTTTATTTGGATGCATGTTAGTTTTATTAGAAATGAAAATATATCAATATGTATGATACTGTATTTCGATTTTATTATTTTTTACCACAGTAGTATAATAAAAACTTGATTGAAACAAATCGGGGTGTGTTGTTTTGTTGTTGTTGCTCTACAGCTAATTCCCAGCAAGAATCACAAAAGAATCTCCAACCCTCCTAGAAACAATTCAAATCCAGGTAGTCGATGGAATTCTCAGTAAACCGCAGGTACTGGATGGCTAGAAACAAAATCATCCCCAGTATGACCTGATATTGCGATAAATTCGTAGTTTTCCCGATTTGAGCTGCACCCTTTTAAATATTTGTGATGTCATTTGTTGAATCGCCGTTATTTAACAATTTTGTCGAACATCTGTTCATTTATCTTTTTCTATGATTTATCTGTGAAGGACAACATTGAAATTCCAAGAAAGTGTAATTATACCTTCTAGCTAAAGTCGGCGCCTTTAGGCAAGGAAAAATCTTGACCCTTATCTGTCTTTTCCGGTTTTTTGTTCGAAAAATTTGTGTGTGTGTGTGTGTGATTCTGAATGTAACAAGTAGGAAAGAGAAGAGACCATTAGAATTCGATGAATTGGAACGAGCTACAACCTTCATCATTGTGAAGATCTAAAGCAGAAATTCGCTGTCTTATTCTAGTGCTAATTTTTTTCACATTGAGAATCATTCAATTGCTTCAAACAATTTGTATACAGTCTGCTTCATTTCAGACTTTTTTTTTTTAAGGTTTATCGGGTATTTTTAAGATATTTCATGTAGAAAATTTAAAGAAGTCATGCAAGATAATCATTGAAGAGTGAAAATTGTAACGACCAAAATCAGTTTTTGCGAAACTAATTTCGGATTCTAGGCTCACCTTCTTTTAACGATTATAGCAAAAAATATGGATAATATAGACGCCACTATTGAAACCTACTTACGTCTACTGATAATAAGAAAATTAGCTATTGTTAAATTAAGCAATCTTGACATCCCTAATTCTCATAGGATTTTTTCACAAAATTTTTGTTAGTTTTAATAATCCTGTAGGTCTTACCAATGGTCTCCTATTTGGATTTTTGTAGTACGCTTACGAGAGTTCTTACAGACAGGGTTTCAGTGAAAATCGCAATTTAGCACTGCTCCTCTAACAATAAGACTAAACTCGCTAGTCTCTCTAAAGTCCTATTTCTATCAAGCTTTGAGAGGGATCAGTTAATCCCCAGTAGAATATTCTAATTATCAATTTTTTTTAATAAATCAACCCCCTTTTACCTATCATCTCTTGCTCATTCATTGTTACAATTGTAGAGCAGTTACAATATAAAGTCGATCCAAGATTAATCCCCCTCAAATTTCAACAATTCCCACAGTTGTAGTGAGTAAGTTTAATCACCTGTTAAAATTACGATCACATATTTGTTCCGTTTAAGGGTCATATAAACTAAAATTTTTGAAATTTTCCCACAATCTAAAATAGACTTGGAAAATTTCCATTTTTCTGTTGAAAAATTCGCATTCATACAATATAGGAAAAAAGACCGTTTAGAAAACAACTTGTTAAATTTACATAAATTTCAATATTAAATAGAATTAGGGGAAATTTACCCCTAGGTAAAACGACCCTTGTTTCTAAAATAACGTTACATCGAAATTCCCAAACATTGCCCTAGTTGACCTGATCCTAAATCTAATAGAGTAGGTATTCTACAATTATAATTTTATAATTATTGGTTAATTTATGACGTTTTTTGTTCGTATTATAGGGAATAGGTGTTAATTATTTGTTATCATTTGTAGAATGATAAGGCTAGATTCGTGGTTTAATTTTCCCGCCAATTGGCCACCATATTTGTTTACATTCTCTATCCTTCTTTCTGTCAAACTTGTCATGAAATTGTGTTAAATTCGATAATTAGTGGATGAAAAATTCTAATTTTCGTGGAATTTATGTAATTTTTTTTGTAGTTTTTCAATAATGACAAAATTTTTGTTAAATTTTCATATTTTTATTATTATCGTATCAATGATATTACATTTAAAACATCTGAGATGAATTGTATGGCGCATGCGTTAAAATTCGCGCCAATGCCCGGTACAGATGGCAGATGTTTTGTAACCATCACCTACTCTGAACACGCCAAGTAAATTTGTGTAGTATTTTGTGAATTATTTTTAATAAAACCGGAATTTTTTTTAACAAATCTAATCAAATCAATAAAAAGTTTATAGTTTCTACTATGTGATTTTCAATTAAAATTAACAATTAGAGTAGGCTCGATGTTAGGCAAGGACCATTTTTTAACGACATACCCAGCTGCTTTGTACAAAGTGGTTTGGAAACCATTTTGTTCACAATTCCGGTACATCTTGAAATTTTTATAGTGTGCAATTGAATTAATTTAAAATAATCTAGTGGTAAATGTTGACCATTATCTACATGGTTGATTGTTTATAAAAAAAGGTAGGCATCGATTTGTATTTGTCTAATAAAAACAATTGATGATGTGAGTGGACGACGTGATGGCGGTTGGACAACGAACGGCAAGGGTGGCGATTTTTCTTGAAATTTTTCAAATTTTCATTAATTTATTCAATTTCCATTAATAACAAACATAAATCTATTGATTTATCAACAAATTTCCATGAAAATTTTCGATTTAAATTGACAGAAAAATCCGCTAACTTACCACGTAGTAGCCCCGGCATTCTCGTCCCTCCCCATTTAAATTCCAACGGTTTTTAGAGCTTATATTTGTCTACAGATCAACCCTTTAAATGTTTCCTATATTTTATTGTATTCTCAATGAATTATTCAATGAATATTTGGATATTTTTCATATAAATTAAAATAATAATTCGAGAAAACAACAACAGGAAAAACATAAAGATGCCTCGTCCAACGATACGTCGCAATGAAAGCTCCAGGGGGTATCCCAGTACAACGCCTGATATTGATATAATCAAATCAACAAATACCTATATAACAAGTCCACATTTATTGGATCATGGTTATGGGGCAACACCACAAAATCAACTCATACAAACAACAACAACAACAACCCATAATACAGCATCAGCACCAGTTAAAAGGAAATTAAATTTAGAATCGCGGGGATTTGTGGTGCCAATAAAACAAGAAGTACAACAACAACAACAACCATCGATACCAAAACGTCCGAAACGTGCAACACCAACAAAAAAGAATGCACGTTACGACACATCACTTGGTTTGTTAACACAGAAATTTGCAGCATTATTAGAAGAATCACCGGATGGTGTTGTTGATTTGAATAAAGCTTCACAACAATTAAATGTACAGAAACGTCGTATTTACGATATTACAAATGTATTGGAAGGTATTGAAATTATTGAGAAAAAATCAAAAAACAATATCCAATGGAAAGGTGGACGGAAATTGTTGACATTAGCGAAAGAGGTGCGTGATTTGGAAAATGAAGAGAATCAATTAGATCGTTGGATTGCTGAAGTTAAAGATGAATTACGGAAATTGACGAATGAACGTTATGGTTTCGTTACATATTCAGATTTACGTTCAATTAATAAATTTAAACAAAGTACAGTGATTGTTGTTAAAGCACAACCCGACACTGAACTGTCTGTATCATTGGCGTCCGATAAAGATGATAAACATAC
Source organism: Lydus trimaculatus (assembly GCA_037414755.1). NCBI lineage: Eukaryota > Metazoa > Arthropoda > Insecta > Coleoptera > Meloidae > Lydus > Lydus trimaculatus. Next base: position 20,757 of record JAZBGY010000234.1, on the reverse strand, counting down.
GATGAAAATCAAGAGTGAAAGTGAAGAGATTCAAGTATTTCTATGTCCTGATGATTTATCATCACCATTACCCTCTACTAACACCACCACCGCCACAAAAACAATAATAAAAAAAGAATCACCAAATACAATGTACAACAACATACTTGAAGATTTTGGTAAATTCAGTCCATCGTTTGGTCTGTCAACGCCACCTGTGCCTCTATTAGACAGCCCCAAACCGACTACCAAACAAATCTCGTCTCAGGTAAATCCCCCAAAATTTCCACAATATCATAACATCATAGTAGACTGTGCAACTGTATCTATAGTCTACTATGATGTTAAATCATCATGTTCCGTTAATCCTCAAACCCTCACCCCTTACATTGAAGACCGTTATCCCAACAATAAAAAACAAAACAATTTTTGTTGCTTTTCTTTCTTTTTTGTTTTGTAGGTATGCCGAAGTTTATCTTTTGTTAAAGATGAACATTACAAAACTAGCAGTAGTTCTACTACGCATTGTAGTAGAAGTAATACGACTACACCTACGTTAGTACAAAGTTCATTTAATAATAATAATAATAATAATAGTAATAATAATAATAATAATAAGAGTAATATAAATAATAATAATAATGATCCATTACGAATCTCACCATATCAATCAATAATGGATGGTTTGTATCCATCAACAAATCTGGATAATACGGGCTATTTTAATGATAATGAAATGTTAGGTCCAATATTGGGACAAAATTACAATATCATCAATACTGGAAGTTCACAAACAGGTGTGTTATTGTTAAGCTTTCTAATTTTATTTATTTAAAATAATAATAATAATAGCTTTATTATAATGGTCGCCTTACACAGGTGTGTCTGTCTATGTATGTATATGTGGTGGTATTTAACTAATAATCGCCTGCAATTAACAAATTTGCTTTTTGTTTTTTAATTGTAAATGCATTCTGGGATTCTGACTGTGACCTGTGTAGTTTTAATAATTGATTTCACATCACAGGCAGAGTTCTAGCTATGCGTTAACAAAACTGCTTCCTATTCTCTCTAATAATTACAAAAAAAATTTTGTTTTTTTTTCTCCAATCAAATTCTACTACTAAACCACACCAGCTTTAATTGTTGTGTAATTGTTGATTACGTTGCACTGAATTTCGTGTGGGCTGCTTTATTTACGTAGCACCATGGGATTCAGCTCAGTGTTCTCAGCACTAATCTCTAACCAAGCTTTTATTTATTAATTAATAAATCTATGTTGTAATTATTGATTTGTGTTAATTTTTAAATTTTTTGTTTTTAGGGTATGTTGATCCGTTGCTCTCTCAAGAATCATTCCTACACCTGGAGCCGGTCTTTTCTGAATACAGTTTCAGTTTAGAAGCCACCGAAGGATTAGTTGATCTTTTTGAGACATTTTAAATTAATTTATTCAAAACAAAAAATATATATTGATAATTGGAGAGGAGAGGTTTGTGTCAATTGCGATCGTGGTGTATTTTGCTCACATGTACAAATTTTTTGATTTTACATTAATTATAACTGAGTTCTATTATTAAAAGACTCTCGTTGTCTCTAAATAGATATTGATGAGATGATGATGATGGCCCACTTTATACTGTTGTAAATCGTACTTATTTCTCGAGAATTGGCCAATTGTTTGTTTTGCTCAAATTAACATTCCTCTTATTTTTCAAACAAAATACAAAAGAAGGAAAATTACTACAGTCTCATTTCTATCATTTGGTCACAATTCGGGAGTCAAATTTGTGTCATGATTTTTATATACAAAAAAAAAAAATGTTAAATATCGCATATACCCTTACACATATGTATTTATTAAAAAAAAAATTGTTTGTTTTTTTGTTTTACATTATCGATAAATTGTAAGATTTTTTTTTAAAACGATTAGTATTGAGACCAAAGTGCCTATGATTTGGTCGTTATTTTCGCCTAAATTTTTCAAACAAAAACAAGTGATTTCAAAAACTAATTTATTGTAATTTAAGAGAACAAAACAAGCATTGAAAAAAATATCAAATAAATTGGAGAATCAAATGGTGCCATCGAATTATAAAAATTAAATGAAAAATAAATTAAAAATTGTAAATATATTTATACACACACACACACACACACACACACACAAACATACAGACATACACGCTTATGGGGCATTTTTGTCTTCAACAATTCAATTTCCATTTTTAATTCTAAATTAAAATGCAACAAATCCTTGGTTTATATTGCTGTTAAGTTTTCACATTAAAAAAAAATATTGTTAGCATGTTTTTTTTAATTATTATTATTACAAATACACCCACGTAATTTAAGATTGATTTTCTTACGTTGCAATAATGCCGTACTAGTCCTTAATTTTTCTTGTCTTTTTATTTTTTGGTAGTGTGTTGTTTTATACAAATGTAACCCTTCTGACAGTTTTGTGTTCTATGATTGTTTGTTTTTTTTTTTTAAAAAAAAATGTGAATTTGACTGATCAATTCTTGTTGCAATGTTTGTAAATTTTTACAAGTGGGTGTTTGTTTTTATTTCTTCGTTTCTTTTCAAATCAGTACAATAATTTTTAATTGTTAAAATTCTTTTCTGTAAATACGTTATTTGAATGTTTTATCTTTTTATATATTAAAAGAAATGATAATAATAATAATAATAAATATATAATTGTCCAAAGCCAATAGAGGCCTTAAATACGTTTTCTTGTAGACATCACTTAATATTTCTACTGTATATAAATATGAAAATCATCAAGTAATAAATCGATAGATGCACATAATCGTTTTGTTGTTACTATAATTGAAATTGTTTTTTTTTTTTTTTTTTTGAAAAAAGCGCCAATTGACCAAACGCACCGTTGTGAATCCACCTTAATCAATTTTAAATACCCAGTAAATTAGGGAAATTTTGAATGTGTAGTGGCGACACTGGCTGTCATCATCTCAAATTTGACAGATTTGTCAAAAATTGAGGTTATATTTATCAATTGTTGCAATTTTGTTTGATTGATGTGTAAATTTGGTAAAATTATTTAAACAAATTGTAAAATTGTAGAGGTTATTTGCTAATAAATTTGTAAAAATGGGTGAAGAGAGATTGGTTACCGAAGTGCCGAGCAGTCTCCGCCAATTGGCCCGTCTAGTTGTCCGCGGTTTCTACACAGTTGAAGATACACTAATTGTTGATATGTTGGTGCGTAATCCATGTATGAAAGAGGACGATATTTGTGAATTATTAAAATTCGAACGGAAAATGTTACGTGCCCGTATATCAGTATTAAAAGGTGACAAATTCATCCAGGTACGTTTACGTATGGAAACTGGTGCTGATAGTAAAGCACAAAAAGTGAATTATTATTTTATCAATTATAAGACATTTGTGAATGTTGTTAAATACAAATTAGATTTGATGCGTAAACGTTTAGAGACTGAAGAACGTGATGCAACAAGTCGTGCCAGTTTTAAATGTCCCAGTTGTTTGAAAACATTCACCGATCTAGAAGCTGATCAATTATTTGATTTTGCTACCAGTGAATTCCGTTGTACATATTGTAAAGAAGTGGTTGAAGAAGATTTATCGGCATTACCAAAGAAAGATTCACGTTTATTATTAGCGAAATTCAATGAACAATTAGAACCGTTATATGTGTTATTACGTGAAGTGGAAGGTATTAAATTAGCACCGGAAGTATTGGAACCGGAACCAGTCGATATTAGTACAATACGTGGTATTGATAAGAAACAACAATCAATGCAACAACACAATCAAGATCAAGCATGGTCCGGTGAGGCGACACGTAATGCAGGATTCTCCGTTGAAGAGACACGAGTGGATGTCACCATTGGTGATAGTAATAGTGGTATTGATAATAGTAATAGAAAAGAACAACCCATATGGATGTTGGAATCAACGGTTATCACAAAAGATCCACAATTAGATGCGAATCGTATTGATGATGCGACTATGATGGATACAACAACAACAGGAATAACAACAAATTCGATGTTAACAACAACAACCACCACAACAGACATCAATAATGGTGTTAGTAATAGTAAAAATGATGATATAATGAGTGTGTTGTTGGCACATGAAAAACGACCAACAAATCTAACAGCAAATGCTGTTAAAGGATTAACAGGCAATGAATCCGATAGTAGTTCAGATGAGATGAATGAGGTTAAAGAGAATATCGATGAAATTGATAATAATAGTGGTGATAGCGATGAAGATGATGAGACTATTGTACCAACTGTTACTGTAGGCAATCGTGTTTATAACATTACCGATATCAATGATACGATTATTGCGGAAATGACACAATCTGAAAAGGAGATTTACGTACAAGTCTTTCAAGATTACTATTCACATATGAATTATTAGGGAATAATTGATGAAATATTTATTGTTAATATTAGAAAATGCCTATTTTTTTAAAATAAAACACCGTTTCGTCTATAAAAACTTACTTTTATTATTTCGCTGTATAAATAAATAAGCAATTACAATAATATGCACTTTTTTTATAATAATACGGACAAAATTACCAACGTAAATATGTGGTTTCATTACTCGGATATTTATGTGGACTAGAAGATGCGATTATTGTACGATTTGTGGGATTCACTAACGGCTGTAATTTCTCAACAAATCTCTTATAATTACGATCCAATTCTCTTTGGTAATCTCTTTGGTCCGGCCCTATCAGATTCTTATTCTTCTTTAAAGCATCAAAACATCTAAAAATACAAATTATTTTAAAATTAAACCCTCAACACACAAAAATCGAATCAATACTTTTTCGAAAAATCCTTAAAACATAGCCTCAATTTATTTTGATGTTTCGTCAAACCTTTACCATCATTTGGTAGGAAAGTTAATGCCATCTCTAATGGTCCTTGATTAACAGTTGTACCAATACAACCTTGTAATACCATTTGTAAAATTTTCGGATCTGGTGGTTCTTGTTGTGTTGCTTGTGCCAATTCATTTGTTTTCTTTTGTATATCTTCGATAGCAACTTCAATTGGTGTTAATGTTATTTGTTCACGATGTAAAACTTGTACACGTGTTTTAACATATGGGAAATGTACAGCTGTTGTTAAGATTGTTTTACGTTTGTATTGTTCACGTAATTCACCATGAGCTTTACCAATCATTGTGAATGGAGTTGCGTAAACGAAGCGTTCTAAAAATTAATAAAATCACAATTTTCCAATTTATAATAAAAACAAAAAAATAATGTACTTATATTGAAGTTGCGATCGAAATGCGTTTGACGATAACGTAATTCATATTGTTCAAAATATGGTTCAACATATGTAATTTGTATGTATGCTTTTTCCGGATCTAATGCACTAACATCAACAATATTTGAATCTTTTATTATTATAATATTATCAGCACCGAAACGTTCAGCATAGAAATTCTCTAAACGACTAAATATTTCTGGTAATTTTGTTAATGTTGGTTCTTTATAAATAAATTCTTCACGATCTAAATCACCAAATTTCGAACCATAGAAACCAACACGAAAATATGTACCAAACATACGTTTACCTTGTAATTGATCAATTCTTGTATATGCATCATGTAATTTACCATGAATATTTGATAATTTTTTAAAATCACGATTATTTTCCGCTATTGGTATTAAAACACGATAAATATCATTCATTGGTTCATACATAGCAGCAGCATGAAAACTACTAGCAGCATGTTCTAATAAACCTAATAGGCCAGCTTCTGTAAAATGTGAACCCAAACAATTACCACCTTCTTTTTCTGGACTTAAAACATCATCAGATACAGCACTTTCTTCTAATACATTTGGACTGACACGTTCTAATGAGGCAGCACCACATGGTAAATATGGTAAATTCTCTGACATTACTAAATATTCAGCAACTAAAGCAGCTGAATGTACTAAACACATACCAGCTTCACAATGATTACCACGTTCCATATGTTTTTGTGCCATATTTGCCAACCATGTTAAACGTAAATCTGGTGAATTTTGATAACCTTTTGCTATACGATACATTAAATCTAATAACATTTCTGGATCTTCTTGGAATTCTTTCATTTTTACCGTATCAGATAATATCATATGTAAATTAAATACTAAATCACGTACTTGTTCCGGAAATGTTGTTTCTTGTAATTCAGTATCATGTTCACCATATTCAAGAATTGTTTTTAATGAACGACGTAATGAATCATCACTAAATGATGATGATGTACCAACTAAACTACTTAATGACATTGTTACTTGCATTTTGACTCGTGCGAAATTCTACAAAATTAAATTAAAATTAAAAAAAAACCAAAGAACTTGATAGCAAAAACAATATGAATACGTTTCCAATTTGGAAAGTTTGACGCATCAATAAATACAAAGATGCTGCTGCTTGTGACCGAACTGAAGCGATTTGTGATCCACAATGTTTCAATAATAACAAACATAAATCAGCACAATGACTTGATTCTTCATCGAATAAAGCACTATGAAACTGCAAATTTTTCTTAATTAATATAATAAATCAAATACATAATGACGTGGAAATTGCAACATCAAGAAGGGGTAGGAATTTTTTGACCAAACTTGGCAAAAATGTGCTTCTATCAGGCATGGACTAGTGAGGGTTAAGAATCGTATCGGTTACCATTAACAGTACAGAACCGACAGCAGCGTTTGGAGTGGTGTAGGTTACCTACATCTGCACTGGAACCTAGAATGGCATAGGGTGGTGTTCAGTGATAAATCCCGGTTCTGTTTGGGGATGCATGATAGACGTATGAGGGTCAGACGAAGACGCGTGGAATGTCGCAATGTTGCGAGGCCTGTGCACCAAACTGTGGGGGTTATGGTATGGGATGCTTTAACTTATGGGAGTAGGTCTTGTTTGGTATTCCTGCGAGGCGATATGTGGATAAGGTGGTAGAACCCCATATTCTTCCATTTCTTGGACAGTTAGAAGACCCACCTTTCCAGTAGGATAATGCTCGTCCTCATATTGCAAGACGTTTTAATGGCCCATCCTCATATTGGAAGACGTTCTATGGATACGGTCAATCTCTTGCAATAGCCATCCTGATCTCTCAATTTATCGCCCATCGGGCATGTTTGGGACATTTTGGGAGAAGACTGAGAAATTTGCTGCAGCCTCCGCAGACACTGCAAGCTCTACAGCACGAATTACAGGTTACTTGGGACACAATACCTCAAGAGGAAATCGAATATCTGAGTGTGTAAGCAATAGGGGACAACTTTGGTCAAAAAATTTCTCCCCTTTTTGGTGTTACAATTTCCATGTCATTAGGCATCTGGATGAATTGAATTACCTTAAAAACTAGACTTCTTTGTGATGCAAATAGATGTGGTAGAATCGTTGTACTTTGATTCTTACTTAATGCATGTAATAAAACTGTTAAAGCTAAACCAATTAAATGTTGTTGTGTATCCCATTGTCCAACAGTTGCAACACATCTTTCTAATGTATCTAATATTATAAATGATGCTTCTGTTGCAAAATAACCTTCTAAATGTATATCATTGAAAAAATCATCTTTCGGACGATCAATTGTATTATCAATATTTGGACGATATGACATTTGTTCTTTACGCCAACGTAATTTTTCAATTGAACCAGCATTTTGTGCACCTTTACGTCTTTGCATCATTTCTCTAGCTGAACCTTGTCCTAATATTACATCTTCTAAACGTGATATTACATCTTGTGTTACTTGTGTATGTGCATAACCAGATGGTGGTGGTTGTTTACTACAACGACGTGGACGATATTCAAAACAACTAGTACATACATCTAATAAATGTAATAATGTTGCTAATTTTGTTGTTGTTAATTCACTTAACCATTGTGTTAATGATTCTTTTTCAATATTTTTTAATACCCATAAAACACAAATTAGAAGATTTCGACTAACTTCAGCACTAATGCCAGATTTTCTTGTCTATAAATTTATTCAACAATAATTTAAAAAAAAAAACAAAACAAAAAACAATAAAAAATACCGTTTGAAAACTATCACAAGTAACAACAGGTGGTAGTTTACCAGCTATAGCTAAAGCTACAGTTTGATTAATATTAGCAGGTGTTGTATCATCATTTGTATACGATTTATCATTACACCAACGATGTAATAATGGTAAAACATCCATAGCGATCGATAATAATGGTAGATAGAGAGCTGCAACACGTCGACGTGCTTCTATTGATGAATACCTTGGATCACTATCATGCCATGTTAATAGTGATTTTACAGTATCTACAGCTTTATTATGAAGATTCTGTTGACTGAAAATTTAATTTTTATCATTTTTATCACCACAATTAAACAAAACAAAGAAAAAACTAACTTCATCTCTAGCAGAACTGTAGCGAGATCAGCTAGAACTAATCCAGTTAAATAGTGATGTTGTCGATATTCTTGTGATAATTCAGCATATGTACTAACACGTTCTTGACTAGCCGGTGTACCAGATAGAAATGAATTTTGACTTGTTGAACTTGTTACACTTGGACTAGGTGATATTGATCCATTATTTAACATAAATGGTGTTGCAAATGGTAAATTTAATGCAACATAATGTTCATGACTACATATAATACGTACAAATTCTAATTTTAATTCAATTAATATATTTGTTTCTTGTTGTTGTTGTTGTTGTTGTAATGATAATAATATTGTTTGTATTTGTTTATGATAATAACGTATTTGATTAAATATAAAACCACGATCACATATTGATAATAAATCAAAAAAGAAAAATGCTAATGCTGCATTTAATTTATGTGCACGTTTTATATCATCAGTTGATAATGTTATTATTTCATTTGTTATTGATTGTATTAATGATGTAATATCATCGAAATATTGATCAGTAAAACGTAATTTTCTTGTTGCATCTAATAATTTTATATTAGATAAATGTTCAACCATACTTTTTATTATCAATTCTAATAAAAACCATGCATTTTGCATTGCTAAATCACGTGTACGTCCATTTGCAACAACCCATTGTAATGCTAATTCTTGATGGATTATTTTATTACACATATTATATTGTTCAGTATTTGGTGGTAATGGTACACGCATACTTGATGCACGATCTAAACCTTTTGAATATTGTTGTTGTTGTAAATTAGCTATTTCTAAATCAGGATTTGAATTACTACGTGTCATTTGTGTTACATTCCCATTATCATTCCAATTTGTTGGAGAATTATTACAATTCACTGATAATGGATGTAACAAATTACATTGAAATTGAATATATGTGGCTAATAAAGCATTTCTCGAATGTTGATCGACTGATAACTCAATTTTCTACCAAAGTAAAAAAATAAATAAATTTAAAGTGAAATAAAGTATGCAAAATTTGTAGAAAATTACCGATAAATTCTCTAATAACAGACATAAAGCTTCAAAACATATCGAACCTAAATTTAACGTATGCCCTGATATTCTAGGTGGTTGTACTAATAATTCTAAAATACTGTCGAAAATCAATGGTAGATTCTTCACAATTGTCTCTGGCTTAGCCCCAGCTAAACCCAGCATTGCAGATCTGAAAATAGAAATCATCTTTTAGAAAGGTGCGTTGAAAGCCAACAGTATGAGCCCGGCGCATCCACCAAAATTGTACCTTCAACTCAAATAGCACTTCAAATTTGAATAATTCTATTAATGTTTCAGGTCTGGGTCAATGAAGGATTTAGGTCTAGGCCCACTAGACCCAGGGCTAGGGTGCGACAATTTGAGGGGCGGTTAACTTTCGGAGATGACTAAAAATTCAAAATTGAATGCGTTTTCTATCCATTTTCAGAACAATTTTTAATGTTTTCTGTCTCAGTGTTACTACTCAGAAATGTTTATAAGAAATTTTATATACAGTCTAACACATTTCATCTAGGAACGTAGAAGAAACTACAGGTAATAGGCCAGTCTTGAGGGTAGAAAATCTTACAAATATTCTACGAACTATCTCTTTCCAATCCAGGCGAAGGCTATAAAACTGTCTCGATTCTTGTAGTTCCTTCTACGTTACTAGATTAAATGTTTCAACCTGTATGTATTTCTTGACACTATAAGAAGGGCGGCACATCAGAGCAGGTCTAGGGCGGCACATCAGAGCGGGCCTAGGGCGGCATCACAACCAAATTCGCACCTGGTCTGGGTTAAAGAGGATAGTTTGGGGTTTTCCGAATGCCAATGATGTCTTTACTTCGGTAAACTATTACAAAGTCTAATCTAAATTTTCGAATTTAAAAATTTTTACGTAACTTGCATCCTCTTTTAGTGAATAAAATAAATAATGAGATAAAAGCAGCACTTTTGGATAATCTGTCCGATGTCAAGAAAGAGAGTTTGAATTATTCTAACAATTCTGAAGATAAAGAAGACCACCACGTTTCCATGGCGGCGCCTATGAACACAATATTCAAGAATATGGGCGAAGCGAGGTTTTAGAAAGTTCTGATGTACACACGTTCCTTGATTTTCTTGGTAAGACGGTACAATACGTAATACTCAACCATCACCATCAGAAATAATACAATATACAAGTGCTGAGTGTGTACCGACTGAAAATCTGGGGCTTTTTCCAGTAGGAAACCATAAAATAAAAAGTGCAAATGACACAAATTATGATGATACTTAGAGGAATTCTTTCTATGGACTTAGAAGATGGGTTTGCAAATATTCCAGATCTTATTTCGCTTTATAATATTTGTCAATAAAACCACTACGAACATAAGAAGACAATCTGATAAATTGGTGCAAATTAGAACAATTGCAAATAGATTTATGCAAAAGTGCAAGAGCAAGAGACGTACCAATCGACAGCCTTTCGTATTTTTTAAGCATCTAAACCCATTAGAAATACAATGGAAACATTTTGCAAAATGAACAAAGACTAAAAGACGATGCTCTATGTGACCATGCAATAACGATAAAAAGTAAGAACAAGTTCCTTACTTGATGAGTCCTAAATCCTTCAAATTAAATTCTATCGATATGGTTTTATAAAACTAAATGTCACTGAAAAAGTACCTTAATTCGTTTTCCAGTCCAGCTTCTCCCAATCTAGCTGGCACAACACCTGTATGAACATAATCATAAGCTGACAAAAAACGTTCAACAGCTGGATCATGTGTATGTACAGATGATACTGTATCTAAATTTACAGTAAATAAACCTTTATGATTATCTAACCATTTCGTTCCTGGTAAACAAACATCAGGTGGTATATAACTATAATTTAAAGGTGGTTGTTCCAACATAACAGGTAAACAAAATTCACCAGAAATTAATCTACCATCACGTATCAACGGTAGCCACTATTAACAGAAAATTTATTAAAAATCAACTTTTAAACAAACAAAAAAAAAAAAAACCAAAATCGATCAACTTACAGTATAACCGACTGGTGTATCCACTGATGATTGTTCAATTTTCCGTTGACAAGAGATATGATAAAATGTAAATAATAAATGATGATTATCAGATATATTTGCTGGTAATTTCATTTTAATTTCATCATAAAATACAGGATTTTTACTATGATATGTAACAATACTATATGCTTCATTTGTCATTTCTGGACAACTAGATTTACCAAATATATTATATAAAGCATGATGTTCATTTTCACCAGCCATTAATTGTATTTTAACTGTTAAATTTCTAGCTGAACCAGTACGATTTGAGAAATTCAATTCTTTTGGACTAACAAATAATAAATTACGATAATTATAATGTGGTATTAATTGTTCTTTACATGGAAATTCTAATAATTCTTTAACTGGACGTATATTATTCTCATCATTATATGGATGTAATTTTATTAATTCAGTTGTTAAACAATTTTTATATTCATTACCACATGGTAATATTTCTAATTTTAATGTAGCTGGTATACATTTTAATTTTTTTAATATTAATGTTGGACGTTTTAATTCTTGTAAATATTTATATAAATCATCATCACGTAATTTATCTGATTCTTGTTTGAAAAATGATGATACAGTTAATGTTAATGGACGAAATGTTTCTAATGTTGTTGCTAAATGATCTGGTGACCATGAACGACGTTTCTCTGTTTTATTATTACGTTCTAATGAACCACGACGTGTTAATGTACCCATATCAGTAGCACGACGACGTAATTGTTCCAAACTACTGCCAGCTAATTTACGATCTTTAATTACAACAAAAATTAGTAGTTTTATTAAAAACAACAACAATATGTTCCACTACAGAAGTCAATAATAAATAAATGCAACACTCAAGTATCTAAAGTGTAGTTTAGTTATTAAAACACTGATTTAGCATTTAGCATTTGCATCTCTTTTATGTCCACGATTTTTGACATGCTGATGTAAACTTAATGACACCAAGAATGGGTAACAAATTCTTGCCCAAATTTGGCAGAAACGTTTAACTAGTAAAAAATATGAATTGATTAAAGTTTCATTAAAATCGCTCAAGTGATAATGCCTTATCTGACTCCATTTAGGTTCCAGAGAGTTACATTTGAGTATTTTCTCTATAGTGAAACATATTTAGGATGCCACAAAGTGAACGAAGGGATTTGAACTACTAGTTTGTTTTTGCTCAGACTCTTTTCTTCATTTTTTTCCAAATCTCCAAAAATTATACTAAAATTATTGAAATCTATTGTGAGAATCAGCATTCGAAGTCAATGATTAATCGCCTGATTGCATGTTTCCAACAACAAGGTGGTGTTTATGGTCGTATAGGAAATGGGACTCAATTTGGAATATCCCGAGCAGGCAGTGGACCAATCGTGAGAGTAATTCCATATAGTTCAGTAAATACAGCATTTAACCGTGCATTTTGGGTAGGCAGCAATTTTTTTTTTTTCAGTTGTGTAGAGGGGTCAGTAGTGAGTACAAAACTGAGTTTTCGGGGTCCAGGGTGGTGTGCATCATCCGCCATCTTGAAAATAAGGGTTGATTCAGTTTTTTCATTATAACTCAGTAACCATACGTCTGACAAAAATTTTGTAGAGCTTTCTTATAGACAAGAAAATTATCTACAACTTTATTAAGAATGATTTTTCCGTTTCGTCAATAATTACAGAATTTAAAACAAAAAACTAGCGAAAATTGAGGGATGAAAATCTTTAGGGTATAGTAACGTCTAAAAAAATAATTTTAGAAGAAAAATGTTCGTTAACTTTTTTGTAGAGCCTTTCTTAGCAAAAAAATGATCTACTTATTTTTTCGATTTGATTGCTTCAGTTTTTCAGCTCAGCGATGAAACCTTTGTGTTTAAATTTTTATCGGCAAATTGTGTGACAAGCAGCAGAATATCCTGGATTTATTTAAAATCTTATCATGAGTAGTTTTAAATGGCTTTTAATTAAGTGTATCGCTTTGGTGCGGAATTACGTCCAAAAACATTATATAGCCTTATTGTTTGGGAAATAATGACGATACTGTTAATGCTATTCAATAGAGCTGTTGAAAGAACTTGTTTACGAAAGAAGCCCACACCAATCTTACAGTTGAAGAACAACAACAACAACAACAAATTCGAGTTGTACGTGCATAGATTTCCACAAAAGTGATGTCGAATGCATTAGAAAGGTGTTCTCATCTTTTAACTTTAAAATGGTCGAAAAAATAGAAGGAAAATCGATATTTTAAACCCTTTCGTTCATTTTGTGTCGCTCTATATAAAAAAACGAACAAATACCTAAACTATTCGTGTTAGAATTTGAACCGATCGAATCACGATCTGTATCTCTTTCTAACGAATTACCACCAGTGATAACATTCATTAAATAGATAGCTGTCCATGCGAACGGTTGTCGATATTTACCTAAACGTTCACAAACTGCAACAGCTGTAGCTTTCAATTTATCCTTATTCTACAAAACATATTAATAATTTTGAAAATAAATCAAATTAATTGTTAATTCTAATAAAATTACTTTATCCTCTTTAAGATACGGTTCAATACATTCATTTAAATCACCTTGTAACACCTTCTCTAATCGTACAACCAAAAATAGATCCGGTGATGGATTTGTTATATTAAATATACAACCTCTTGCTAATGTACTTGTATCACTATATGGAAGATGACCACCAAGCATACGTTTCAAACCTTCCGGATTTAAATCGAAATAAAACGTTTCAGAAACTTTCTTACGTTCTTTTGCATCATACATAGCCATCGATGCAAATAATGGTTCAACTTCCAAATCCAAACTACAATTATCAAATATTTTAATTAAAATAACAACAATGATAAAATTTTACGTTAATTGATGGCATTTTACTAGGATACGATGTCCTAAATGTTCAGATGGTGGATCAGCTGGTAAACGTTTCTCAATTGGTTCGATAATTTCTTTATCATTATTTGAACATAATGAAAATAGTGCATCTTGTCGTTCATTTTGTCGACGATTTTCATTTAATTGATCCAAAGCTTCCGGTAATGAATGTTCTAAAATTTCTGGTATTAATGGATCACCAGCTGAATGTCGTAAATCAAATGATGCCCATGAATTTCTTGGTGTTAATGTATCACCACATGATGATACTGATGCTAATGATGCAACACTTTGTCTACCACTACTTGATATCGATTGTATATCCAATTCAGAATTTGTTTGTTCCAAATTTGTGTTGTTATTGTTTTGAAAATCAATTTCGAATTCTTGTTTCGGACTTGATTGTAGACTTTTTGTTATATTACTACGATTCGTTACACTACTACTCAACGTTCTATGATTGTAACGGATAACCTTCCAATCTGATGTGTAACATCGAACACAAGCTCTGACATGTGGTGGTAGAACATCACTACAAAAGAAATTATGCCATGAAATCGATTAATTATAGAATTTCGAAAATTTACAGCTTCTCCTCTGGAAGAATAGGGTGGATTGTACGTATCGGTCGTTCAATAACATCAATACAAACATCTCCTGGCGGTATATCTAGGATCGATCTTAAAGGATCCCGATCAATCAATAATTGATATTGTTGGACGAATTCTTCAAAATCTATCGGTTCAACTACATCATTCGTCCAATTCTTTTTAGTAAATGCAGAAATAAAAAAAAATTATTCTAAAATCTATTGACAGATTGAGGTTATCTCACCAATAACGATGATGGTGATATTATTCCACTTTTATTGCATGCAACATTACGACGAACATCCGCTGCATTTTGTCTAAAACAAATTAATTTAATTAATTGGCCGGCAAATTTTGTTTATTTTGTTTTTCAAAAAAATACTTTGACAATTTTTGCGTAAACGCCCTCGCAGTTGACGTCATCTTTGACATAAAACATGGGCGTTCGTTTGGGGCAACTGTTCGTTAATAGAATACTACACAATTTTGTAGAATACTTTCACATAATAGTTTAGGATTAAAATCGTATTTATAATAGCAATTTGCTACTATTTTCTTTGCTAATTTAAAGTAATTCAGAATCAGAAAATTTAAATTATATCAGCTGATTATCGGGGAAAATTGGTACCGACGCTTATGATCTAGTATGACGTTTCATGTGACGTCATAAATGTTCTCCAATCCGTCAATACAGCTTAGGCTACGTTTACACGATGCGTTTTCAATTAGAGCGTAAACTTAATGTTGTGAAAGCACCAAAGAGAATTGTTTATTGCAAAACTTTGTATCAATAACTAATAAATTTTTCAATCAATTGGCTTCTTGTACGTTCATTGGTAAATGGTGATTTAACTCGCCAATCCTAAGTGGCGAAGCTACCCTCTTTAGGGGCCAAAGATAGTAACGATTTCGGGACCGCTTAGCTAAAGTAAATGACAATTAATTGTACGAAAACTGTATTGCAAAACTTGATATTTTACGAGCATTTTTATGGTACCGATTGGGGATCGAAGTGTGACGCTGGTAAAGTCGTTATGGTCATGGTAAATCTGTCTCTGCTGCCAATACCGGGCTTTCTTGTGACAGAATTCCAGGTGTAATCACAGACTCACATATTTTCTCACTTACAGCTTTTGCCTTTTGATCTTGTTCGTTAATTTTTCTTCCCGCAGAGGCCTTGCCCAACATCGACGGTGCCCCCTAAATTTGCAGGAATTTCTATCAAAAGCCTGGGAAGATAAGCAAAAATCGCGCTAGTTATGCTGAGTAATAAGCCAGAACTTCCAACAAAATTTTTGTAAACGTATACAGGCTGTAACTTTAACGTACAACATTTACTTAGGCCGCGCTTCCGGATATAACACGTAGCCGCGGCCTTGTTGATAACTGATATATAAAAGATTTTGGATAACGCTCTTATCCGTGAGATCCGGAATATAAAAAAATGTGTGAACGCTATGCTTTTTTTGCTAGAAATTCTCTTTTTATATAATGCGACATCTAAGGGCACGTTACCATCAATAGGGAACAGATCTATGTCATAGATTTAGAAAAATTTCATTGTTTTTTTTTTATTTTAATTGAAATTTAATTCTAATTTTAGTTTACGTTATTATAATTATTTTCAAATTTATTCAACAGCTTTAACAAGGGCCTCTCCAACTTCCACAGCAATAGCAGCTTCTGCTTTAGCCTGTCAAAAACAAAAAAAATACATTCAAACAATTCAGTAAAAGAGCATCATTCGTTTTATTACTTGATCTGTAGTGGCTGATCCTAATTGGCTTTGAGCTTTACTTAAAACATCTCTAGCTGCAGATGGATCAATATTTTCTACTGGTGCTGCTTCTTCTGCTAACACCTGAAATAGAAATCAAATCTTCAAATTAACGACAACGATTTTCGAATTGTAATTATTACTTGAACAGAGGAATCATCATTTACTGTAATTGTACCACTGGAGACAAAGATCTTTTTAACATTACCATCATTTTCATAAACGGTGACAACACCAGGTTTTAAGACAGCCAATGTTGGTACATGTTTGGGTAATATACCGAAAGCACCAGAGAATGATGGTACATCAACTTGTCGAACTGCAGCAGCATCATAAAACACCTAAAAATTCAATAATTTGATTCGATTTTTGCTTTGAAATAACCCAAATATGGGTAGATTTACTTGATTGCCGGCAGCAAATGTGAAACTCATCTCATCAGCATAACTTCTAGATGTGATTGTATTGAGACTGCGACGGGTTAATAAACGGGAAACTGATCTGAATGCAGCCATTTCGTCTGGAACATAGTTTAAAACAAAAAAAAAAAGATGAAAATTCTAACCTCTTCCATTACATAATCGTCATAAATCTAATACACCACATTTTAACATAATTTTCAGTTAGATAAGAGCGTTTTAAGCTAATTTGTATGGCAAAGTACCTTATTTAGAATAAATCTGTTGGTTTCAGTGAATTAAAGCCTTTTTTCCGATAATAAGCCTTCGAAATGGGCTGCGGAATCTTAGTAATTTTTTTGCTTCAAAGGCGACGATTGGCTACACTGGTTGTCAGTTGTCATTTCGTCTAATATCGCGCTAATTGTAGCTCGCTTGAAAAATGAATATTTATTTAATAATAAAAAATTGCAAGAGGAGATTAGAACTTAATTAAAATCAACTTATCAATTAATAGTTGTTTTTGTCATCTTTGTAGCACTATTAAAGATATAAATTAATTTGGAACATAACCTCATTTTTTTTGTACAGAATTTTAAATTTACCAGTTTTTGCCACATCCTATGTTTTGTTTTTTATCTTATCATGTGTAATTCATAAGATAATTCCGTAGATAACGTCTATGAATACGTCAAGGCATCTTTTCGTTTTATGCTCCACAACTTAACCTATGTGGCAACAGTCCATTTTTAACAATTTTCAGCAACCAAAATGCCTCTAATTATTCCTGTTTTCTCAAAAGTACCAAATTTATTCAAAGAACTAATACGAATCGTACCAAACGTGACTTTTCATCAAGTTATTTCACCCGGTACGTACAAAAATTGTTGATTTATGGTAGAAAACTTTCCATTATTTATTTAATTTTTGTTTGTTCGTAGAAAGTGATAATTACTTTACAAAATCGGAGATTTTAATTTGTGATTTTGATTATTTGGGTCCACATCTGTACGATTTACCACAAACGAAATGGGTACAAGGTACATGGGCTGGTACTGATGTTCTAGCGAAATTTCTCAAAAAAGACGAAGAGCTTCCATATAAAATGACACGATTTACTGGTAAACATTTCGGACATATAATGAGTGAATATGTTGTAACGAATATTATAAATTTTGAACGAAACTTATTTGAAATTCATGAAAATCAGAAAAATAACTTATGGAAAACGGATGGTAAA
>JAZBGY010000233.1:72255-83509 GCA_037414755.1 Lydus trimaculatus | reverse complement strand
TTTATTATTTTTATTAATAATTATTATAAGCTACAATCAGAGATTTTCAAATTAAATTAACTGCTTTTGGTTTTTTTTTTCTATACAACTCTAATTTTCATTTATATACCATCAAATTTATGTTAAAACAGCAAATATTTACCATTATAGGTTAAGTTCTTTATTATTATTATATCTGTATGTATTATTCCATATAATTGTAAATTATTGTTAAAAAATCAATTCATAAAACTAAAATCAAGTGTGTGGTTGTTATTTTCATTTGTTACATTTTATAATACAACAATAAATCAAGACAACTATGGCAATGTTTACAAATTTATTAGGTAAGTATTTATTAATATTGGCATTATTAGAAATTTTTTATTGGTTTTTTTGATTTTAAATAAAAGCGGTGTTGTGTTATTTATAAACATGCTAATAATGTGTGTAGTTTTTGTTGTTTCTTTTTTTCTTTCTTTCTTATGGTAGTGACCGATTTCTCCAATGCAGCAAACTTGTAATGTCATTTACGTCGATAAGGTCGGTATTTTTAAAATTTATAGTCAAATTGACGGATAGATGGCGTTAGTGATTTTCTGTAATAATTCTAGCGCTAAATTTAAATTAATTTTTTTGTTTTTGTAATGATAGTAAATCAGTTTCATGCAGATTATATAGAAAGCTTTATATATTCAACTCTAAACAACATATAATTAATGATCATCTTGTTTTCAAGATAATAAATGAATGTTTAGATGCCAGAATCCATAATATTGTTGTTTATAACTTCTGTTATATAGTTGTTCGATATTTTCTCTCCCCAATTTTTTGCTCAAAGAAAGAGGAAAGATCCAATTATATTCTAGAATTGATGATGGATTGGAGTTTGGAGAAAACTTTCCTACTATCTACTCGTATATTTCCACTAAATAGATGAAAAACAAACACCACAAATACTGGAGAGAAAAAGATAGAGGAAAAACTAGCATTCTTTGTGAAAATATATCCGACTTTTATACAATAGACATCTTGACCCACAATTATTTAAGTATGGATAGATAGAAAGAAGTGTTATGTTTGTCGTATTCTATAATAGCGTAATAGATTCATAGGATTTTCAAATAAGTGCAAGAAAGACAGATTGATATTTTTCAAAACGTTTATTATTATTATTTATCTAATCTAGTTCTTCCACCATTTTCATTTGTGTTGTAATTTATTGATTCTCTTCTATTTACTCCATGAATCTTCTCAGTGTAATGAAATTTCGGACAGATTTTATGATTAATTAATTTTATTAAAGAAGGAATAAAAAAATTCCATGAGGTTAATTATGTTGCAAAACAATTGTTCTAAATTCTAATTGTTAGATTCAAGGGTTTGTGTGTGGATGTGAAATTTATGCTACAGTAAATTGAAAAAGGGTTGCTGCTTTCTAGTTGAAAAGGGCTATTGTATAATTTTTTTTCTCTTCTCTAAATGTATTTTCATAGAATAAAAAATGTTTAATAAATGTGTAATGCGTCTAGATTTATCATCTTATTCAGATTTTTGACAGTTGATTATCGTCCATTAAGGGTTGTTAGTGCTAATACAATAACGGCTAATTTATGACAATCATGATGATGATGATAGTGATTGGACAGAAATCAGTTGAAACAGACAATATTATAGTGAAAAGAGAGATATATAGAAGTAGGGTGGTTGAATATTTGTAAAAGTATCCACCCTCAATAGCTGTACTCCATTTTATAATAACCACAACTAACAATAAGATTTCTAGTCTTAAAACATATGAATAGATGGAAAGATATTTGCTGTCCTTATTATAAGTTACGTAGAAACATAACGATTGAAATAAGTAAGAGAAAGGCGTGATGATAATTATTGAAATATTAAAAGAATTAATTGTTTCACGACACTACAAGTGTAGAATTGTTTGTAAACTATGAAACTTACATTAAACATTACAAATTGTCCCCAATAGTCTAAACAGCTACACATCTAGTGCCGTACGTATTTCTTGTGATCCCCAAAAGTCCGATAATTAAGCAATTAATTAAAAGCAATAATTGCAATTTACTACCCCGCACAGGGCGGCATATTCAAGTATCTAGCGATTCATGATTGATAGGGGGGGTTGGCCTATTTCATCTAACCACATAGTAAAAATGGTTGTAATCAATTAAGTTATTTATCCGGCTATAATGAAGTTGATATTGTAGTTTGACTTTACATTAATTGATTTTAAATTGGTTTTAGGTGGTGGTTTTACTTGATTTCAATTATTTGTTTTCTTCCACAATGTCAAATAATTAGATTAAAACTTATAATTGTAATTATTTTTTTTTTGTATCCAAATAAATTGTAAAACTTATCTTTTAGCTGTAGTGTGTTTTTATTCAGTTTTATCGATATTGTTCAGTTTTTGTTTATCTTTAATTAACAAGTTATGCTTGGCACGTTACACTCCCATTTATTTCGAGAGAAATTCTGAAAACAATAACACAAGTCTTCCTATATAAATTAAAGTAGGTAGTCTATATAGTACACCTTTGATTCTGTTTTAAAAAATTGCAGTTTTCCTCCCTCATGGTATATTTCTCTTTTAATAAATCTCTCACAGATATTTTATGTTTTTTAATAACAACAACAAAAAAAAAAAAACTGTTTGGAGTGCATAACATGAAAATCGCCTGAACCGTAAAATTGTTCCGTCCCAGACTACTAAAGTCTCGTCGTCTCTTTATCGTTGTGTGATGTCGTCGTTACTCTATTTTACCATCATTACCTATCACCACCACCCCGCCCTTATCACCATTAGCGGCTATCTAACACTATTTTTCCTATTATCAATGTATGTATGGATGGATGGATTGGTTGGTTCGTTTGTATATACAGACATGATTTTAAATAGAACAATGAGCAGATGACTAGTCTTGTGTAAATATTGTTAACTTTCAATGAATAAAATTCGATTTATTTTGAAATTGATTCGATTCTTTGGTTATTTTCAGTTTTCTATTTGTAAGAATCGAGAAATTGCAAGTCTGATGTATTGCTGTTTGCTGTTACAAAATGATAGAATTGGGGTATTTTATGTTATAGTAAGTGGACTGTCATCGATTGATACAGGATCAAATTTCTTCCAAGTTTCATTTTACGTTTTTGTTTAGATAAGAATTTAATGTTGCTCCGGAAAATTAGCAGGTTTTTCCTTTCTCCCTCGAACTAAAGGGTGATTTTAACAAATCAACAAAACAAATAAATTGCCCCATATAACAAAATTGGCAAAACTACTGTCCCTGACAGTTGATTTATAGTTGGTTTTGTTCAGAATTTCAGGACGACAAATATTTGTCAAGGAATATAATTTTGTTTCCCTCCTCATTTGATGACTTCCAACATTCTCATTAGAATTCTTCCTTCGTATAACGCCCATTAGGTCAACACCTGGGCTCTTCTATAAATTTGATGCTGTAATGTAGCAGTGGTGGCGATATAGTTAATGATGATGATGATGATGCAGGTGGCAGTAATATGTGGTGGGGGTTTGTTGAGAAACGTTGCGCCGGAGAGACCTAGAGCGGCGCACATGAGCATTTTACCAATATTGATCTAAGAAGAGTCGCCGTCGCCGTCGTTGTTACCACCATTACCATTGCCACCACTACCACCACCACTGTTACTGCCATCAACAACTACCACCATCGTTACTATTGTCGCTGTTACAGGACTAGCAGTTGCAGGGACGCTTCCAGCAACAGCGTGTTCGCGGCGTCTCTTTTTTACTCTGATTTGATTTAATCGCTGAATGAGATCCGTAACCGAAAATTAAACAAAATTGTGTAAATTGTATTGTGTTTTCAATTTTTCTATAATCGTTGTCTTTTTTTTAAATATATTAATTTTTAATAATGTTCGAAATAAACTAATAGTTTAGTGCTATTTTGGCAATTAGATTGTATGACGCATGGGATCGTTGAAGTCGTCCCGGCGCCCATTACTCATATCATTAACAGAACAAAGGATATAAGAAAAGGAAGAACGTAGAATAGGAGTGTTGAGTTTTCCTCTATTATTTAAATAAAAAAAAAATTGAAATGTGTGACTATTTGTGAATATTTTTTTCCTACTAAATACCATCAAAGAAATTACGATCAGAAAGGAGGAGGATAATAGCAGCGTTAAAGACGACGGTATCTACTTTTACTTTTTTGTTCCCTTCTTCTACCCTTTAAATCTTAAATAGCATAAATATTTTTCCTTTCAATTCCAATAAAAATCAATAAGTGTGTTATATTGAGAGGGGTGGTGTTATTTTTTTTTTCGTTGCTCTACAAATTATAAATAAAATATAATAAATTTTCATTAATTTTTCCTACAACTCTTCAACAACAATAACAACAACAATAGCAAAAAAAAACAATTAATTCAATTAATGAAAATTTGATAGACATGTTACGATAAATTTGATGGAATTATCCCTATTATGGTAGTAGATTTATACCGTTAACGGGATATTTGACATTTCCTGATAATGTTCTGATGGTATTTCGTAAAATGACAAAGCATTACCGGAATTAATCGACATAATCTTTAGATTAACAACAATAATTTATTTATTAATAAATTCAACAAATATTGTTCGAAACACGGATCTTGATTATTGTTTTTCAAATTAGGCTAATTACAACTGACATCATCACCATTCATGGTAGCAGTTTTCTATTCTAGTATTCTAGAAATAAAACGTTATTGTGAAATATTTATGTTATAATTTCCACATCCCTTCTAAATTGTTGCTAATAATCCACCACTTTTATCGCTGCTAATCAAAAAGAGAAAATTTGTGGAACGAACGACTTGATAAATTTGTATGTGTCATCATTAAAATCGACGACTTCAACAGCTATTGATTCAGGGTGAATTTCCTATCAAGGGTTGTATATTTTATACTTTTGATGTTTTTTTCCTACCCCTGACACACACAAAAACCTACATACTTCTATAATATAAATACATGATGAAGATGATGTCGTTTTTGATTTCTCTATCAACATTCTTTAGTTGAAGTGATGTGTGTATACGACGGACAATAGTAGTAGTCGGTGGTATAACACTAGCTAACCCTAAAACATATGTTTAGGGGTGTTGACGATTTGTTCAAGGGATCAAACAGTAAAGTTGAAATCTATGTTAACACCACACACATGTACACACATACATACACACAGACACAGTGTTCAGATTTAATCAACTTCTAACAAATTGACACATTTTTCTTTTGTGATAATGCTTCACTACATTCTTTTTTTCTCTGTGTGTTTAATCAGTGAACTGGAAATTGTTTTAAAAGCACTGAGGGAGGAGATAATTGTCAAGAATTCACAATATTCAGAACCTTTTTCCATATTATATATACATATATAGTTCTATATGTACAATCGATTTATTCAAGAATAAAAATGCGTGCCTTTTCTTCACACAAAAAAAGGGGTGTATTAACGCAAAAAAAAATTCAATGAATAAATTGTACCTTTTTACAAATATTACAATTGTATATACAGAAACTGATCGGAATTAGTAACCAGTTTCAGTGTGTGTTTAAAATAAAACCGGGAAAAAGTCGAACTATTTTCATAAAATCTACGAGAATCTGTGTGGTGGAAATTTTCTAATTTCCTTCTCAGTTTTAAACATTTCGTTTTTATTTGCTTGCAAATTTGCTAACTTCCTTCTGTTATTTTGTTTTGTAGGTGGAAAAAGTGGTGAATTATGGGGTGTTTCGGCAGCAAGGACAAATTATCCAAAGAGGATATGGATTTCCTCAAAACACATACACGTTATGATGAAAGTACAATAAAAGAATGGTATAAAGGTTTCAAGGTGAGTCCTTTTTTTATTGATATCAATTACAATAAAGAGGAAATTTTAGATTATTGTAGCATGAAATAAGAACATGTTCTCAACAGTTATAAACTGTTATTGTTGTAAATTACAACAATAACAATGTTCTTGATGGACAAATAAAAGAAAAATAACTCTTCTTTTTTTGGGTTGTTTATATTAACTTGAAATATTACAAGTTACGGTTTATTTTTGTAATAATGAGAATTTTCCAAAAACAAAAAAAATTTGATTGTTTTTAGAAATCAGTATCCAGTTGGTTCTATTTATATCACATTTTATATATACATACACACAATTTGATCGATTTTTTTCCTCAACACACACATATTTGTAATTAAAACAACGACTGACTGTTTAACAGAACATGAAACCTAATTATGTAATTAGCTGAAAATGTTTAAATTTGATTACTTAATTAAGTAGAAAAGATAATAACCGATAAAGTGTTTTCTTAGTTAGTCTTTTTCATTTAAATAAAGCAACAACCTACACACAACTATCACCAACCCTTTTCTCACTACGTTATATAATTCTCTACCACACCCTTTCTTCATCTCCATATTCACTCTCTCTCTCTCTCTTTCTATTTTCTCTATTATAATATTTTGGTTTTGTTTTCGATAAATGATATAGACATGTCTCTTCACAATGTGTAGGTAGAATGGTATAAAACAATAGGGTATTTGTGTAATACAAGACATGACATCTGTGATAGAGATTTTGATCGTATTCATATTATACGAACCGTACAACTTACAATAGACCTACTTGACAATATGAATTGAAAAATTCTATTGTTTAATGAAAAGTTTAACTTTGGATTGTTACAGCAAAAAAATCAATACAAAATTAAAAAAAAATTACAGTTTAATATTAAATTGTAATATTAGGGGTGGTGGTGGTAGTGCACTATCATTGAATTTCTCGGCTCATAATTAGGTTATTTATAGTATAAAAGGGTTAATGTACAAATGGTATGGAGAAAGATAGACAGAAACATACATATTCCTTGGAGGAATCATTGAATTCTAGAGCTAAAAGCTTCTATGTAATAATAATAGGGTGGGTTGGGTGGTAGGTAGATTAAAAGGGTGTGTGTGTGTGTGTGTGTGTTAATTTTTGAATATTTAATTAATTTGAAAAATTTCGGAATTATTACACAATAATTCGTGGTGATTCAAAAGAGAAAATATTAGTTATTTTTGTTTTTATGGGCGGTATTTAAAAGTTGACACACCATCTGGAAAATTAATACAACTACTACTACTACCTTTGAATAATAATGAGAGAGAATAGTTTGATTTTGAATATACCTCTTCTACAATATATGATTCATTGAATTGTAATCGAAAATCGCGACAGGAAATTGTTGAAATTTTTCCATCTTCCACCAAATTTTATTCCTGAAATTGTTGATTATAATCCACATATTGCAATGTTTATTTTACTGAAATTTCATTAAAATGTAAATATTTGTTGTTGGCAACTACACAATGTTATATGAATAATAAACAATAATTACAAACGAATTAAAAAAATAATTTGAAACGAAAAAGAAATAATCTTTTTTTTCATAGAAAAAAAAACAAATATTATCTTAAACAGTTAGTAGAATGTTTGGAATTTGTGAGTGTTTATGTGTATGACATGGAAGCAATTTCCTGACATAATGTTGTAGCTGTTATGTCCCGGAGATAAGGTCATTTTAAAGACAAATTGAAGATATAATTTATCAATAGAAATGTTTGTGTCGTTTTGTTTTTTAGAACAATTTTTTTTTTGTTTTTTAAATTACAGCAAGACTGTCCTAATGGTCGTTTAACCCCTGCCAAATTCGTAGACATGTACAAGATGTTCTTCCCATCTGGTAATGCTGAAGAGTTTTGTGATCATGTATTTCGTACCTTCGATATGGATAAGAATGGTTATATTGATTTTAAGGTATGATGTCCTATTTTTGTTGTTATTGTTGTTGTGGTGGTAATTATAACTAAATCTGGAATGAAATTGCACAATTGCGTGTTTTTAACGGGGTTAATTATTATTAATTTTTTTTTTTAACACTGAACAAGAAAAATAATATAAAAACCTGTACTAGTTGTAGATAAAGGTATGATTTATATTTTCGAAATTAACAAAATTAAAGTTATTTGTTATATACTTACCTATATACTTCTTTTTGGGTAACCAGTTAGTTTATATTGAAGATTATTAAAAATAACCCTGGAATTTTTAGTAGTTTATTTAATATTTGACGTCAATCGTATTATCTTTATTCTTATTACAAATTCTACATCTATCTATTTCGAACTAATTTTTTTCTTCTGTTATTGTGTTTTCGATCGATAAAGGTGTGTGTGTGTGTGAAAGTGAAATTTTTCAAAGTTTGTCTATACAAATCAAATTTAAGATACAACTTTTTCTTTTATTGAAAATATTTGATTTCAACAAAATCTATTCTTCGAATTAGATTGATTGTTTCAGATTTATTTTTAATAATTTGAATATAAATAGATAGTCGTGTACATGTTCTTTATTAAAATCGATAAATATTTTGTCGATAAAGATGATGATTTAAACTGTCTGTATAATAGTTTTGACGGGTTTCATAAAAGTTTTCCAGTTTAGTTGAAAGATGATGATGATAATATTGTTTTAAAGTCAAGTTTACTAAATATATTTTAGGGTTTATTGAACGTAGTTGTTTAGCTATTCCAGATGATCCAGAATCAAACAATTTCCGTTTGCTATCAATTCTATTCGTTGTTTTAAGAATTCCAAATTGAATTCTCTTCTATAATAATAGTGAAACGTCTTTATTTAGACTTGATTGATTGAATCACCGCATCACCGTTGTTTTTATGAGTTAGGTGTGACCTTATTTCTATCCTAAAATGAGCTTGTAGTCTTTCTTTACAATAACTATTAGCAATCTTTCTTCTATATAGAATCAATAAATTCTACTTAAATTTTGTTAAATCTATATAAGATTTACTTGATAGTATTAGTTCTGTACTGTACGTATGAACGGAACGGCAACCTAAGGCAAACTATAAATTATTAACATAGCCATTTATCCCTTTTTGTGTGTGTATCTAGGAGTTTCTGCTAGCGATCGATGTTACGTCAAGCGGTACTCCAGAAGAGAAACTAAAATGGGCCTTCCGTATGTATGACGTTGATGGAAATGGTGTCATAGATATACAAGAAATGACGAAGATTGTTCAAGTAAGTTTTTCCAACAATTAAATTTAGTTCCACTTAAAGGTTTTTTTTTTGTTTTTAATTAATGATTGTCATGTCACGCAAAATGATCATCATCATATAAACACAACACTTCTATCATTATCAACGGTAAAAGAGCATAGAAATGACAACGATTTAAAATAATTAATAGTCTTTTATTGTTTGCACCTGTTGTATATACATGAAAACTTTATTAATTTCCATTAATTTGTTTATTTTGTAGGCAATCTACGATATGTTAGGAGCATGTTCATCAAATCGACCAGCTGATTCGGCTGAAGAACGTGCGAAAAATATCTTTGCCAAAATGGATGAGAACAACGATAATCAATTAACACAAGAGGAATTCTTGAAAGGATGTCTACAAGATGAGGAATTATCAAAAATGTTGGCACCCTAATGTGTCTAAAGATTTTATTACAAATTTTCCCTTCGACCCCCATTCATATCGATGTAAAAATTTCTTTTATTAGCTTTTACAGGCAAAACAAATAATATGCGTTTTTGCGTTTGTGTATAACAAAACAAAAAAAAAAATTTATATATAAGAACTTGTTTAAAGCGACCAAAAGTCAGATCAACGCGCAACGGGTACATTTTTTCATTATAAAACCAAAACATGTAGTCAGCTTTTCATATTTGGGCAAAAAAAAAACCAGCGATATGTATTCAATAGGAAGTTACGCATGAGTTGAATATTGATCCGCTTAGATTAGGACGCTGTTGTTGTTTTTCCTTTTTATTATTACTATTATTATTATTGTGTCATTTATTGCGGATTAAAGAGAATTTTATGCGACCAAAAATAATTTTGACCAATTTATCTAGGATTGTAGTAGATTTTATATCAAATTACTTAATATTATAATCCGTCCTCCCTCTTAGAATCTTATTTTTTTTGTTATCGACAGAAAATTTTTCCAGGAATTTGAATTCAAATCGTTAATAAGTGAGGAATAAGTAGTGATTGATCGACGGCGGCGGCGGCGGTGGTTGGGGGTCGGTCGACTAAGTTGTTGTTGTTTGAATGACGTATTTAAATCGAAATTGGCAAGAAACAACTCCCCCTCACTTTTAAGTTTGCATGTTTTTAATCCGTAATAAGGCCACATTCCGGTCGAGGTCGTTTTACACTTTTTTTTTAATATCCAATAACTAATCAAAAGTAACACAGAAAAATCTGTATTGTTTGTTATAATTTCTTGTATCGTTTTTCACAATTTATCGTAAATCAAATAATGTATACTGTTTTTAGGGATAAAAATTTTTCAAAATAGAGCTTCTATAATAAAGTAGTAGAGACAACAGAGAGGTCGTGTGCACAATCCGTTTCTAGATTTAATCTTTTTTGTATTTTATTAATTAAGTTCGTAATACTCCCTTGCCCCACACACAAGTATATTATATACACACACACACACACTTACACAAGAAAAGACTTAAAATATGCATTTCATCTAGATGTTTTATCAAAAAAAAAAAGAAAATAACAAAATTATTAATGTATTTTAACCATTTTAAGCATATCATTGATGTAATTGTCTTTATATAAAATTTAAGCTCATATCTCCCCCTATAATATTAACCGAATTTAATAATAATAACTATAACAAAAAAGGACCATTCTTTGGTAATATTGTCGGACTCTTCTACTATCTATCTATATATTATCACACAAATGACGACAGTGCTTTGCCTAACAAAAAACAAACCTTTAAATCTATGGGGACACAGATATAGAATCGATCGAATTCAAAACGACAATCTTGGAATTACAGTCAATTTACATTTTAAGAAAATAAAAAAAAACATGGTGATTGATAGGTGGATGTCTTTGTCACGTTTCCCCGTTGGCCTTTTAACAGATTTTTTAAACAAAAAAAAATAAAAATAAAAAATGTCTTCTTATTGTTCATTAAGAATTAAATAATAAAATGCACAAATTCCAAATATTTGTATTTTATCTATAGAATTTTATATTTATTATATATCGATTTTGTTCTTAAATTGTTTTATGTTAATATCAGTATGAGTTAGGTAATTTTCTTTATTTAAATTTTTGCCCCCAATTCGCACTATTGCCTAGTAAAATGTCAGTCACGCCATTATCGTT
>JAZBGY010000233.1:12857-72165 GCA_037414755.1 Lydus trimaculatus | reverse complement strand
AAGAGAGTTTTTCCTAAAGAAAATCTATTGTTAACGGTAGTGGCGACTTAAACATGTTATATTGTTTGTATGATTATTTGTAATATTACCAAAACAAAACAGATCATTAAATCATTGGTAAATTGAGCAGCAACAGCAGCGATATTAAATTTTAAGATGTGTGATGATTATTTCATCATCAGGTATTGATTCGATAATTAATTATTGATTAATATTTTTCTACATGCACATACATACATATAAAATGTAAGATAATCATTATCTAGATGTTATAATCAAATGAAAAATTTATTTAAAATAAAATAAAACATTGTAACGTATTTAGGAGGTTTTTCTTTTATTATTATTGTAGTCTATAATTTGAAGTTTTAATTTTTATAACCTCCTGAATTCGAAGCATGTAGATTATTAATGATTGGGGAAAAACCACCAAGTAAAAAAAAACCAAAAGCAGCTGTCTTTCTATATACATATTTACAATTATATATATATAGATGAAAATATCAATTATTTAAAATAACACAAATATTGATGGATTCTTTGGATTTTTATCACTAAATATTTAATTAAATAATATACATATTTGGTGAAATTGTTGTTTTTGAATGTGCGTTGTATGAATGTGAAATAACGTGTGTCGTTGATTATTATAATTTTTTTTTTAAAAAAAAAACTATAAAGATCCGATTTTAATAGGGAGCGACAGTGAACAATTCCCCATAAACTAATCGAAAATTATACAAAGAGATGGGTAAACAGAACAGTAAACTGAAGCCGGAAGTACTTGAAGACTTGAAACAGAACACAGAATTCTCTGGTATTATTTGCAAATTTTTCGCTAAATCAATTTTAATTTTTGTTCAATTATAGATGCCGAAATTCAGGAATGGTATAAGGGTTTTCTAAAAGATTGCCCCAGTGGTCATCTGTCAGTTGATGAATTCAAAAAAATCTATGGTAATTTTTTTCCATATGGTGATGCGAGTAAATTCGCTGAACATGTATTCCGTACATTCGATGCCAACGGTGATGGTACAATTGATTTTCGAGAATTTCTATGTGCTTTATCAGTCACATCTAGAGGTAAATTAGAACAGAAATTAAAATGGGCATTCTCTATGTACGATCTAGATGGTAATGGTTATATTTCACGGCAAGAAATGTTAGAAATTGTTACTGTAAGTGTTTGTATTTTCGATGATAAATCATCTAGAGAGGAAAAGAAAAACAGATAAATTGATTATAATTATAATTGTAGGCCATTTACAAGATGGTGGGTTCTGTGATGAAAATGCCAGAAGATGAGAGTACACCGGAGAAACGTACTGATAAAATCTTCAGACAAATGGATCGTAATAAAGATGGTAAATTAAGTTTGGAAGAATTTATTGAAGGCGCTAAAAGTGATCCATCTATTGTCAGACTTCTACAATGCGATCCGCAAGCACAGTAGCGGTTCGGATATTATAACTATTATTATTATTATAACTATAATAATTATTATTTTTATTAATTTATTTTGAAATTATTCTTTCAAGAATACGCTTATATAGAGAGCGATTCGTGACGATTAGAGACGTTTTTTGAAAAGATTTTCATTTTTGTGTTGTTTTTTTTTTCTTTCAAAAAAAAAAATTAATTTTAATTTTATCCTTTATGTGTGTGAAGAACGCGAGGTTTTTCCGTATTAACAACATCCCAGTTAGTGAAATTCTGTAGTATTTCGACAAAATCGTATTTATTACAACAAATTAGACTGCGGATTGTTATGCTCATCCTCGCCTAGATTTTTTAAACAATTCTTTTCTCCCAAATCTTTAATTTATATAAAATTAATCTCATCTCACTCCAAAATAATAATTGTAACAAAAATAAAACAACAAAGCCTACTTATCCTATTGTAAGTTCAATTACTCTTCTATATATTATAATATATTTATCATTGCTATCGAAATTTATCAATTGAATGTTACCGTTTTCAAAGTTTTTATGTGATTGAAGAAAAGTAACAAAACACACAAAAAAAAAAATAATTATGAATAACGTTAAATGTAGTTGGTATATTTTATTGTAATGTTTCCAAAAGCAAAAAAAAAAAATAACGTGTTATCTATTGATGGTATAATTGGTGCTTAAATACGGTGTCGAATCACGTGATCTAAAATTGTTTATTTGTGGAACGTTCTAATCGAGGCCTATACATATATAACAATTTCGATCACGTTATTAGCCACTAATCACTTTGCCGCATTATTTTGCTACCAATCTCAATAATTCAGTACTTCTAAATAAAATAAAAATCTTCATAATTATTATCAAAACAACAACAAATTGTTCTGTGCACTTGTTCTTTCTTCAAATTTGAATTGGATGTGTTCGAAGTTTTATTAATTAAAAATTTTGAAATTACGAAATAGAATTCTTAGAAGTAACAACAAAACATTGAGGCCTAATCATTTTGAAAACAAGAAGAAACAATTTTTTGCAATAGTTCTAGTCGTCTTTTAAAATTATATAAATTAAAGCTAGAATGCGCGCGAGAAAGAGAGATTGAAAGGGAGAGAGAGAGAGAGAGAGTTTTGTACAACGGTCCGTCCTTAAGGGCCGTCGCACAAACAAAAATATGTGTTTTTGTGCAAGCACATTCTCTATTCAATGATAATAATAATAATAATAAAAAAACAATATATGGAATATTGTCTTGATCTTCCCAAAAATTTTGCGTGAGTTGTGGTTATGATTATCAAAATGAAAAAAGAATACCTACTTGTCTTACATGTAATATAAAAATAAAATTTGCTGATGCATTAATCAAAGATTTATTGTGTTATTCCGTGGCTCTCACCCTGTTTCTAGTTGAGATACAACAGTATATAGTTTACAATTTAGTTATTATTATCTCTCCAAAAAAAAAAAACGAAATTACACTAATTACTGATAAGATCTATAGCAAAATCGACGAGTACCGTTTGTTAATATAAGTCTTCGAGTGATATAAATGAAATGAACCACTCAATTTCGACTTTGTAACTAATTTCGTATCTTCAACTTTCTGACGGAAGCTTTCGATTCTATTAATTTTACTATTATAGGTCCTTAATGCACGTTCAGCCCATGTTTGTGGTACTGGTATATCACGACGTATACCTTTTTGTCGTTTATCCAAAAAATCCAATACATCATCATAATAATTCTGTCTATAATCGAATAAATACTTGTATTGTAGGAATTTTGGCCTGCAAAAAAATAATAATAAAGAGAATATAAAAATAGTTGCATTTGTCAAATTTTAATGTTGTGTTCTGAGTGATTCATTGTTGTTTAAAAATGCGAAAAATCCTCTAGTTAATTGAGTTGCGCTCTATTTTTGAAACTATTAGCCAACATCTATTGTAATATAAGCCAAATTTAAAATTGATTTCCAGTTGCATTGTGTTTGTAATTGTTGTTTTGTTAATTTAAATTTCATCATACAACGATGAATTTTCAACAGTTGAAAATTGTTGTCATTTTTTTGTTCCAACAAAAATAAATCAACCACAACAGGTGGTTGTTAAAACTGTTGTTTCAACAATTTTCAAGGGAATTAATGTTGTTTTACACATTTTGGAATATTTTCAATTATTATATTTTTTTTGTTTTATAAAAATAATACTCACCTAATCCAATGTTTGAATAGAATCAATTTATCAGGATCGAGAAATTCATCTTCGGCTGTTGGCTTCGGTTCTTCTTCTTCATCTTTTTTCTTTTCTTTCTTCTCCTTTTTCTCTTTCTTCTCCTTCTTTTCTTTGCCCTCAGCTCCTGCTTCACCACCTTCCTCTTCCTTGTCTTTATCCTTCTTCTTATCAGATTTCTTCTTCTTAATCTTCTTCTCTTCTACTGGTGGTGGTAGATCATCAGCAGCATCAGCGAACCAATCACCAGCTGGTTCATCAGCCATCTTTTGTATTTATCAAAATAATAATGATTAAAACAAATAAATTGTTAATAAATTTCTATTCGTAACTTACTGTTAGTTAATCAAGAGACAACAAGAGACTAGAGTGCAGGGATAAATGGTGAGTTTAAAAACGGGCGATTAGAGAGAAAACTCCCCGCCAACCTACACTTTGTGCCAATCACAAAACTTTTGTGTCTTTTTTTTTCCCCCGATTATTCTTTGCAAATTTGACGACCACCTTCAGTAAATAAATAAATCTCCAATTTGTGTGAACTTTAACAATAAACAAAATCGGTACATTTTCAATATTTGTAAACGTTGTGTTTCTTCTTTCTTTCTTTCTGGTAATAATTGTTTTAACAATTGTAAAAATCAGTGGCAATCAACCTTAATACCGATCTTAATGTCAATAAATCTATTAATTGATACAATTGGCAGCTTGATTTACTTTTGGCATGTATAAATGTTATTTTGTTAATTACAATCTGTACATAAATAGGTGTGTGGTTGGCATTATCATATTGTAAAAGAAAACAAAGACTTTTATTTGCTATTTTTATAAGATTGGATTACTTTTCTATCATCAATGATTTTTTCTTTTTTAATTTATTTTAAAGAAATTGCTTACTTCATAATCATTTTTGTACAAAAGCCAAGATTTTTGTGTTTTATAACAAAGACACACGAGAACTATTGTTGCCAATGGTTGTTTTAATAATTTTTGTTAATTTGTCAATGTTCGGCTGTGGGTAATTATTGCGGATTGGAATAGGCCATGAGTCGGTAGTAGATGATTGCCAAATTAATTTTTGCTCTAATGAAGCAAAACATCCAGTACCTTAATCACCAACCAATTAAGCGTACCGAGGAAGACAAACATATAGAAGAATTGATCAAGTGGTCGCTATTGCGGACTTTTGCAAAGATCAGAAATCTGAACAGAAGAGTACGACAGTGGTGAGATTTTTGCACTTTTGTTGAATTCGATGCAGAAGATCTTAGTCAGTTGTAGGAAGAAACTAACAGCAAACAGACCATCTTTCAAATGGTGGAGAAGATTGGAAGAATCAGCAAGATTAGAAGATTTTGGGTGAATGAATACGTTTGCCAAAGTTTATGATTAATTATGATTTGGGATTAATTGAAATTTTATTTGACGGTAATTTCGTTCATTATGCTTCATTAATTATATTTGGTCCATTGCCAATTATCCTTCAGGATAATGATTTATGTTAGATAGACGACATTGATTTCATTATTATCACCAATGTCATTTGTAAAACGCTATTTAAAGGGTGGTAAGATAAATAAAATCGATATTCATCTGCTGTAATCATTCAGTTACAACTGTAACAAAGCTTGGTGGCAATTTTCCAAAAATTTTCCCAATGTTTTATAAACAGTGAGAAAAGAGCGCTGGCGTCACGATTGTGTAACACTTGCCAAAAATTCTGATTTCCTTACCTTAACAAGCTTGTTCTAACATTATAACTAGGTGTTAAGAAACGATTTCAATTGTTTTTATTTATTATTATCATTATAATTTTATATACAATAAAGCAGAGTATTTGTTTTTAAAGAAAATGCGTTATGAAAAAAATGAAAACTATAAAGTATCGATTTTGTACATGGTTTGAAATTGTAAAATTTATTCTTCGATTGTTTTCTGTGATCGACGAGCCCTCATTTGAACAGCCTGTATAGCCGATTGTGCCTGTTGTGTTTCTTCAGCACTTTCAGCAACTAAAGCTTTTAGTCTAGCTGCACGGCGTTCTCTAGCTTGTTGTCGTTCAGCAACAGCAGTCATCTCATCTTCAATATCTAATAAACGATCTCTTGATTGTTTTGCACGTAATACAGCAGCTGATTCTTCATTCACTTCACGTACCAATGGTGCCCATCTTGTTAATTCACCACCATCAGTCTCTTGTGTTGCTGCAATACGTACTGAACGTCTCTTTATTGTTATATCATCATCTAAAGCTCTACGTCCATTCTCATCCAATCCAACACTTTTTAATATCTTATCAGAACGATCCAATAAACGACGTGAATTGATATTGTTGACTGTACTTTCAAAATCAACATCATCGATAGCTGAGACTTTCTTATTGGCTCGGATCCGTTTCAGGGTTGAAGCGGTCTATAATTTTAATTAGAAAAAAAAAGAAAGAAAAAACTAACAAATACCATCGACTAAATCAAAAACTCTAACAGACACACAAGACAAAAACAAAACAGCAATAACAACAAATTAAGACCAAAATCGCACCTCTTCATCGAAATCATTCTCAACTAAATCGATTGCACGTTGTGCAATACGTCCACCACGTGAATCAAACAAACTTGGTTCAGCGATTAGTTTTTCAGCACGACGTCGTGCTGTTGGTAGATCTTCATCGAAAAAGGCACGTTCATGACGCTCCCTTAAATCTTTTGGTAATGATGATTGTCTTGCTGGTGGTGGTGATAATGGTCGTCCAGAATATTTACGATCTAAACGTTCTAATGCTGGCCGATAATAACTTTCACCAATATTGTAATTTGCATCATATACACGTGTCCTAGGACGGCTGAGGATTGTTCTTCCCGACGACATGACTACCTAGAATTGTTAATCAATGAAATTTTTATTGGAAAGTGATCAAACAACAGCAGGTGGGTGTTGATGATGGGAGAAAATAAATAAACGAATCGTCATAAATTTAAATAGTCACCCTTTACGCATTTCCAATTTTAGATTTTTTAATGAAACACATGCTATAAACAAATCGTTAATCTGTTTGTTTGTTTTTGGGCAAAAACAGTTTATAACTGGATATGATTATTGACCTTCGTTTTTCTTTGCTTTCGTACATATTTTCAAGACGAAAACCTAAATTCTGTGTTAAATATAGGCCAGAAGACAGTGGCTTGTTCTATATAACTATTTTTAGCCAAAAACGGCATGGCCCGGGTTATTTATAATAAAAGTTATATCACTTTGCGGCTTTTATTACAATTAACATACTTATTACAACGATAATTAGCATAAATTAAACGAGTGTTAAACATCTACGATATGGCACATTTTTTTTTTTGGAAATAGGGTGTCAGTGAACACAAACTATTTTCTATGATGTTTTTTTTTCTTCAATAAAATTAATGTTAGTAGGAGTCTGTTAGGGTTAATTATGTTCGTCTTACCTAATTGTTTGAAGCTTTTTCTTGGTTTTGAAGGAAATGTGAAATGAATGCCTGTACAGATCAACAGACGCCCGGCGTCGAAATAGAATGTTGAAGAGAAGATGCTGGATTCTCCCACCAAATCCGGGTGCTCCCACTCATTTGATATTTTTACATTTCAATATTCGGCTTATTAATTTAACAAGAAAATAAAATAAAACAAACAACAATAATAAGTGTTTTATTTTTAACCCGTCTTCCCAAGAATTTGATGATGTTTTTATGTTTTGAATTACAAGGAGATGGTAATCGCTTGGTAAAATTGTCTTGTGAAATGTTAAAATGTCCAAGAAATCAACAATATGTTTGTGATTTTTGAATATTTTCGATTTTTCTCAAAAATTGATTTGAGGAAATTCGAATTTACCGCTATAATTTGCACTAGTTCTAACTTTTAAGAATTATCAATTGAGGGCGCTAGATTCGAGGCTATGTAACTATAGTTATATTGATATTCTTTAATTTATCAATTTTGCCCCCAATTTAAATAATTAATTGATTATATTGAACGAATTCTTTAATTATTATTATTCTTATATTCAATGGATTCCACGTAAGTATTATAGTTTTCTATTGTAAACGTAAGTGAAGCGTATGTAAACCATAACCTCACAAATTTCAGTCCTGAAAACGTAATGGATGGACATACGAAAAGTCCATCAAATAAACAACGTAAACATAAGAAAGAACATAAAAGTAAACATAAGAAGCATTCAATTGATAAATTATTAGAGAAATCATCAACATCAACGAAAAAACATAAGAAACATAAAAAGCATAAACATAAACAACGGGATGTATCAGTGGATCGTTTATCAACAACGAAAAGCGATAAAATTGAATGCTATACACCGGAATTATCACCAAAATCAACAACAACAACAACAACTGCTGCTACTACAACAACAACAACAACAGTATGTAAAAAAAATGTTAATCACAGTATTAATGGTAAATCTTTATCAGGGACAGGCAAAATTAATGAAACAATTATAACCGACATTGATGATGTTGTTGATTATGTTTCAACTGGTTTAACAATGAAACCAACATCAATAATAACACATTCATTAGAAGTGATATCATCGGAAAGTGATGATGGTGTAGCTGAAACTGAATGTGATAGTGATGCTATTGATATGAATGTTATTGAGAATGATATGGATTTGGAGGAATTGATGAAACAGAAGGAATTATTACAAGCTGAAATTGCAAGAGCTGAATTAGAAACAACAACAACAACAACACAAGTACAAACACCAATTAAATTAAATCATAACGATAATGATAATAATAATAAGAAGATGATTGATGATGAAATTATTCTATTAGATGATTCAAGTAATGATGGTGATGTACCGGTGAAAAAATTACGTAAATCACACAGTAGAGAACGTCGTGTTATCATAGAGAAACGTAATGATTATGATCGACATGATAATAAACGTAAAAGTCGTGAAAGAAGCCATAAAGATACCGGTAATAATCATAATAAAGATAGAAATCATCGTGATTATGATAGATATAGTAGAGAGATTGATAAGAGGAGTCGTACTGATGATTATCGTATTAATAATCATCATCACCATGGCCATCAACATAGTCATCAACAGCAACAACAACATCATCATCATCATCATAGTCGACGATCATTGGATAGAAGATCAAGATCACGATCACGTTTACATGAACGTGATTATAAATCAAGATATGATAAAGAGCGTCGTTCTAGAGAAAGATATCGTTCTAGAGAACGTTATATTAGTAATAGAGATAATATGAAGCGTGATAATATGAGATTATCATCAACAAATAAAGATCGATATAGAGATGATCGTGATCGGAATCGTTATAAAGAACGTTATAATAATAAAACGAATAAAACTGAAAAACATGATAAATATAAAGATTCATTAAGTGAAGGTATGAAACGTGGTGATAGTAGTGAAAGTGAAATCGATATTGATATCAATTTAGATGATGAGGAAGATGAACAGAAGATTATTGAAAGGCGTCGCAAACAAAGAGAGGAATTATTGAAGGTTTATTTTATTTTATTTTAATTAAAAAATAATCATTATTAATTAAATAATAAAATTGTAGAGATTGGGTGGAATTAGTGATGATTCAAATACAAATATGTCAGCACCTGGATCACCGAAAGATGATGATGATCAAGATCAAGATAATGTAAAAGAAGATAATAATGAATCATTATGCCATAAAAATAATAAAATAATTGATGATAATAAACCACAAATGATTGAAGAATCATTAACACCACCACTTTTACCTAATATGAAAATTAAATTAAATGATAATGATAATAAAGATAATAAAGAGATTAAAATTAAAAAACAAAATTGGGATATGTTTGCTGAACAAGATATCTTTAAAGAAGATACAAATGTAAGATTTCTATTTGATGATTCTTCTTTTTTTTGTATTATTCCCAATTTAAATTCTAGTCACCAAATGCATTGAATAAGAAAGGTACCTGTATTGATAATCCTGGATTAACTGATAATTGGGATGATGCAGAAGGTTATTATCGTGTTCGTATTGGTGAAATATTAGATTCCAGATATATGGTGTATGGTTATACTGGACAAGGTGTATTTAGTAATGTTGTTAGAGCTAGAGATCAAGCTAGAGCTAATATGGATGTTGCTGTTAAAATTATTCGAAATAATGAAATCATGTTAGTAGTTTCCCCATTACTGAATTGATTAATTTAATTTTTGTTTGTTTTTATCCAAAATTAGGCATAAAACTGGCTTGAAAGAATTGGAAATTTTGAAGAAATTAAACGATACAGATCCAGAAGATAAATTACATTGTTTACGCTTAATACGGCATTTCTTCCATAAACAACATTTATGTATGGTATTTGAACCGTTGGCAATGAACTTACGTGAAGTTTTAAAAAAATATGGTAAAGATGTTGGTTTACATATAAAAGCTGTTCGTAGTTATACACAACAATTGTTATTAGCATTGAAATTATTAAAGAAAACTGGTATTTTACATGCAGGTAATTGTCTTTCAGCGTTGTAACTAGAGTTTTTGGACATGTGGGGCCTTTAACGTAGAATATTATTCAAAAAAGTGTATTTTTTCTACAAGTTTACTACCAGTTTACCCTACTAAATAGCACCTATAGGCGTCCGCAATCGAGTATTCAAAAAAAGCGTATTCTGTTATAAGGGTCAGCTAAAAAAAAACCTAGAAACTAATAAGCAAAAACTTATTGGCTTGATTCATTGCGTATGTTCCTTTATTGCTCTGAGTGCTCAAACTGAGCATTGCTGTTAGAATAGATTAGAAGCGTGAAAATGCGTGGAAGAGTACTGTCAAATATTTGACACTCGGTGGGAACGACTTGGACGCCCAGAGTACTTAAATGGCGGTTAAAGAAACACACACATTGCGTATATTTCTTTATTGCTTTGGGCGCTCAAATGGAATACTGCCGGAGTACGTCCAAAAAGCTATTAGAGCAGATTAGAAGCGTGAAAATGCATGAAAGGGTACTCAAACATTTGACAGGAGATGCAAACGATTTGGGCGCCCAGAGTACTCAAAAGCGATTTGAGCAATAAAGAAACACACGTATTGTCTCCAAGTTTTGCCGTCTCTATAAAATTTTCGGCGGACGCCCCTGATCGCACCCTTAAGATGTTTCACCTGGGATAAATGTTCCATTTCGCCCACTCTAATTACGGCACTACTGTCTATCATTTATCCAATTATTATTATTATTTGCAGATATCAAGCCTGATAATATCTTAGTAAATGAAAGTAAATTAGTATTGAAATTATGTGATTTTGGTTCAGCATCTTATATAAATGATAATGAAATAACACCATATTTAGTATCAAGATTTTATCGTGCACCAGAAATTATATTAGGTATACCATATGATCATGGTATTGATATGTGGTCGGCTGCATGTACAATTTATGAATTATATACAGGACGTATATTATTTTCTGGTAAATCAAATAATCAAATGTTGAAATTTTTTATGGATGTTAAAGGTAAATTTCCAAATAAAGTTATACGTAAAGGTGCATTTCGTGAACAACATTTTGATGGAAATTGTAATTTTCTTTATCATGAAATTGATAAAGTTACAGAAAGAGTAAGTTGTGATTTAGATTCATATATAACTGAACTTTTTATTTTTCATTGTTTTATTTTTTTTGGCAAAAATAGGAAAAGATCGTTGTTATGTCTGTTGTAAAACCTACACGTGATCTACAAGCTGAATTAGTAGCAGGTCAAGCTTTACCATCCGACCAATTGAAAAAGGTTACACAATTGAAGGATATGTTAGAGAAGGCATTAACAATAGATCCAGCAAAACGGATTAGTTTAAATAATGCATTAACGCATCCGTTTATACAAGACAAGATCTGAATATAGATGAATGATGAAGATCGAGAGTGAGGTAAACATAAAAACAAAAAAAAAAAACCTAAACAAACAACAGGGACAGAAATTTTTAAATAATAGTAATAATGATTTTATTTTATTAAAATTGTGTATATTTTGTAATTGTGTGGATGTACATTATGCGATTGCTTTTCTGTTCGACATAATTAGTGTAAAACAAATTAAAAACAGAAACAAAAAAAAAACAAATAGTGAAGCGAACATACAAATAGGTTGGTCATGTGAATAAGTTTTAATTTAATAAATCTCTAAATTGTGTTTTGTTATTTTTTACAAAAAAAAAGCAGCTATATAATCAACATCTAGTTTCTATTGTTTATTATACGAATATTTTTGTTGCAGACTGAGTTGCGGAGATTTATTATAGAAAATGATGGATTAGGAGATTCTTGATGATTCTCTAATAAGGTACTTGAAACAAAACAAATCTACAACGAATTGCCTTTTCTTTATAATTTATAAATTACCCCCATATTTTCTCAAATGTTTTTTTTGTCGACATAATCGTTTCTAAGTGTATTTTCATTTTTTCAGCATAATTGGAGAATTTCGAAAAATAAACGCGAAATGGTTAGATACCGAAAAAAAAAAATAACCCATCTTTTGTTAAGGATCTCTCGTGGTAAAGGTTCTTGGTTGAAAATCAAACAAAATTATATCATTTTTATTAATTATATCTTTATTTCTAAATTATAGAGATAACAAGTTTACTCTATATTTAAAGAAGAGAAAGTTTGGTAAGTAAGAATAATCAACAACAAAAGTATCTTTGGTAGAATATTTGAATTGATTCGTCCAATTTTGATGATGATTGATTGATTAAGTTTTATCAATCTCTTGGTGTCGGATGGAATTGAACTAATACTTGTGATAATTGTTCAGCTAAATTTTGCGAACTGGCAACTAGAATTCGTCTTGAGAAACGATCAATAGGTCCACCAGATGGATCCATAACAACACCACCAGCTTCTTTTATTATTATTTCACCAGCTGCTATATCCCATATATGTATACCGTATTCAAAATAAGCATCAGCACCACCTAATGCCACCATTGCCAAATCTAATGCTGCCGATCCTAAGGCGCGTAATCTATTAATTCAAAAAAACAAACAATTTAATTATTGTGTGTATTATCCTTAATTATAGATAACCTTGAATATAGAGATATAATTTATTAGATAATTACCCGTGGACTTGTTTCATTAGAATTTCTTGATTAGACAGAACAACTTTCATTTTTTC
Organism: Lydus trimaculatus; assembly: GCA_037414755.1. Taxonomy (NCBI): domain Eukaryota; kingdom Metazoa; phylum Arthropoda; class Insecta; order Coleoptera; family Meloidae; genus Lydus; species Lydus trimaculatus. Next base: position 59,294 of record JAZBGY010000233.1, on the reverse strand, counting down.
AGTATCACGACTAGTACCAAATTCCATCATAACTAATGCCTTTTGTAATTGTTGTTCATCACTAACATGAATCTTTTCATTATTTAAATAAGCACCACAACCACGTTTAGCTGTAAATAATTGTTCCAACATTGGATTATAAATAATACCAATTTCTGGTTCTTTATCAATAAATAATGCTATCGATATACATGATTGTGGTAGACCATGTACAAAATTCATTGTACCATCTATTGGATCTATGATCCATGTTGGTGAATTTGTTAAATTACATTGACTACCATCAGCAACAGATTCTTCACCAATAAATTCATGATCTGGAAACGATTTTTTCAAATTTTCAATTAAAAATTTCTCAACTTGTTGATCAGTTTCTGTAACGAAATCTATTTCACAACTTTTCGTATCGACAGATTTATCACGATTAGTGATCTTTTCACGAATCAACTACAAAAATTTAATTTGTAGATTTTCTGTGTAGGGTATTTTGTTATAAAAAAAATGTGATTACCTGTCCGGCTTCTTTAACCAATGATAAGACACATTCGTAATATACATCAGTTGTATTCGTCATTGTTGATATTAGGTGGAATTACTGGAAATTTATAGTAAACTTACAAGACAATTTTAAACTTGTATTTCGTATGATAATCGAAAACTTACTGACGGGGGACCAATAGGGCTTCTCTGGTGACAGTCCAAATTAGAGCGCCATCTATTACTGCCATATTGATTTGTAAGTTGTAATTATCAATCAATAGAGGGCCGTTCTAAATAATGATTAATGCATAGCGGCATCTATACGTAAATATGTGTACTTGATATTTTTTGACAGCTGTCATCTAAACGTCAACATAATGTAAACAAAATATTTGTGTTATTATTAATTAAAAACAAATAAATAATGATTTATAAGGAAATTTTTGATATCTTTACACTCCTAATCAACGATAAACATGTTCGATTATCAGCGATTGGTGTGACAACTTTCACAATATTCCTAACAATATTTTTAAGGTTAGAATGAATTTTTCATAGTCGATTTGATTGTAATTATGATGAAAAAAATTTCAGCCCTTTGGCCGGTTTAATTGTTTATTCAAGTTATCTATTGGGTTATGCTGTATGTTGGTGTTGTATTAAATATCAAAATTACGCTTGTATTTATTTACAAGCAATAATCAGTTTTTGTAATGGTCCAACAACAATTAAGAAGAATCTAACGAATTCTTGTAGTATTTGTGATGGTTTATCATGTAAACGACATCAACAATCGAAATTTAATGGTAGTTTATATAAGAATCTATCAATACAGAAAGATTTAAATGATGCAATTGAACAATTTTATAATAAAATATTAGATAATTTCATTACATCATGGTATAGTCAATTTACAGATGATAAAGATTTTATAAATGAATTACGTTATTGTTTACGTTATGCTAGTATTGTTGTTATAAAACGTTTCCTAGAATTAGATCATAGTCGTATAATATCAAAGAAACTATTACCATGTATTGTTAAACATATAGATGATTATTTATATATGCAACAGATAATAAAATTGAAAAATACACGTTTAAATGATGTAATCATTGAATATTTAGGTTGTCGTCTACATTATGCATCGACAAATCGTAAAAATGAATTACAATATTTACAAAATCTATCAACATCAATATTACCATATTTATTACCAGAACGTTATTTAATGTGTAAAAATTCAACGATTTTAATACGTGAAATTGCCTCCGGTTGGGTATTATTACCATTAATGGATGTATTAGCTGATCCGAATATTATCAATTCATTAATTATATTAGCTGTTAATTATAATAAAACAAAAAAGAAACAAATACGTACACAAAAACACCAAGAAAATGTTGAATTTCTATCAAATTTCGTTGTAAATCAACAAAAATCATCATTTGCAATTGATTTGAATACGATACGTAAAAATACGGATTTGTTTTATGCATTTATGCAATTTTTAATTAAAGAAGAACACGTGCATTTATTACAATTCTGTCTAGATATGGGTAATTTTCAATATTTGTTTAAATTTCGATAATAATTTGTAAATTTTAGAGGAATTCAATAATAAATTACTAACACCGGATCCTAGTAAGAAACAATTAGAAGAATTACACACTGAAGCAATCACTTTATATAAAGAATACTTAAAGAAAGATAGTTTGAATTTTATTGGTTGTTCTGATGAGATAATCGATGGTGTTTACAGTTTAATAAAAGATGGTGTTTATGGGGTAGCAAAATTACGTACATCGAAACCCTTCTATCAAGCTTACGATTATGCTTTAGATGTTTTAGAAAGTAATTGGTTGGCGGCATTTTTTCACAGTAACGAAGTAATCAATACAATTCGATTGATAAATTTCAATTTTGTATTTAATTGAAAATTTTTACAGTTTTATAGCCATATATGCGGCTCTAAGATTACAGCAAATTACAATAAAGCTACAATTAGTCGGTAAGTAGTTTATCTTTGAACGGTGTTTCTTTTAACTGTTTCAAACAATCCAATTATAGTACTGCTTTATTAAATTTGGGATCACCAGGAAAAGGGAGGTGGGTTCTTGTCTCCTAAATCTCAACCAATTCATTTTTGTATTTTAATTTATTGTTTGTTTTTTTAAAGGGGTCGTAAATACTTTGAGCCACCACCGAGTCAAGGAACTGTAGCCAAAATCAGTAATAGTTTAGTTAAAATTAAAGGTGTACTTAGAAATGTTCAACCAATTGATGGTGCATTATATCCATCTGAACCACAAACAATTGAAAATGGTACAGTTGATGATATTATTAATCATCCAGAATGTGTTAATATATTTCGTGATTTAAGTACATGGCGTATATCAATATTATCATATCAAATAACAAATAAAATTATCAATTTTTGTATTGATGTTAGACGTTTAGATTGTTTAGAAAATAATGATGAGAATAGTAAACGACATTGGATTGTATTGAGACGTGATCAAGATTTCTATACATTGAAAGCGAAATTAGTTGAATTTCATGGTGAGAATGAGATTTGTGATTCACCATTACCATCGAGAAAGTACCGTATTTTCCACAAACTTCGTTTAATTCAAATGTTTCTAAAATAATTATAATTTTTAAGAGGTGGCAGTTCGATTGAAGTCCGTATGTCTAAATATGAAGATTTCTTAAAGAGATTATTACAAAAACCCAGTTTACGTGGTAGTGACTTGTTGTACACATTCCTAACAGTTGAGGATGATTTCACATTGTTGCTAACAAGTGCACAAAATACACAAGATATTGGTAATATTTACCAATCGGTTGCGCATAAATTACGTAAAGAAAAGGGACAACATTTAGATACTTTTATGGCGACATTCCTACAATCTATCGGAAATACAAAACAAGGGTATATAAATCAAGTATTATTATACTACAGTTGTATTTAATAGAAAGTTTTTTGCAGAAAATTCGAATGGGCCGAGGTTGGTGATGAAGTAGATCCACTCTCTACAACATCTAAAAATATTCCACCACCGAAAACATATAGAAATCATATATTTAATGATAATTTCGGTATACCATTCAAAAACCACAAAGATACTTCTAGTAGTTCATTTAATCCTGTCGGTGTAACGCAATGCTTATTCTATTTATGTAAGATTACGCCGATCGGCATCGATGTTATAGTTTCTAATTTATTGGTTGTTTTAGTGAAATATGTATTTAAAGTTCCATATTATTTATTAAAATTGTACGCAGCCGTTTGTAGTGTTGCTCATGAAGCTTTTGAATCGTTCATTGGTTATTTTATTGAACGCAAATTGAAATCCAGCTTATCACCGAATAATCTAACGTACTTAATTAAATTATTGGAAGATGCTGTATTCAAGACGCATATACCGCCAACAAGGCAAGAGCTTGATGAGCGTAGAAATCGTGCTTTTTGTGAATTACAAACGATTTTCCCTCACATAATCTTGAAGATATTTGGGAAAAATCTAGTTGATGGTGTCAGTACATTGTTGGAGATTCTACAACATCCCCAATATAATAAACAATTAATGTATAATCTATTAGATCTGATTTTAGTTGAAATGTTTCCGAATTTAAATAAAACTTAACGTTTGTTACAAATAAATAAATAATAATTTTTGGTGTTTTAATTTTGTTTAATTGAAAAATTTCGATTAGAAGCGTCGCCGAGAATAACTTTCTGATACACAGTACGATGTTTTCAAAGTTAAAAGCTTTGAATCGAACGAATTTGCCAGTGTTGTTCAAGATAAGTTTGCTTGAACATATTTATAGCATGACTGTGACAGTGTATTGTGAACGGAAATAGGTTTGTATATGTCCTTGTTGTTGGATATTAATTTTTTCTGTCTGTTGGTGTCTTATTGTTGTTGCAAAATATATCGACTTTAATTGATTAACAACAATTTTTGAACATTTTTACCAAAATGTGCCGCCGCCCCCCAAAAAAAAACAAATGACAATAACAACAATTCGAATTTGTTTAACAATTTATGGAATTTTTACTGAAAATTTTCGCATTCTTTTAAGGAATGAATTCGAGCTGAAATCACAAGGTTTTTATGTGTGTTGCAATAATGTAAACATTTCAAGAGGGAAGCATATGTTTTTTCAGCTCAAGTTAATAAAAACTGATGAAAACTTGCAAGTTTTCATCAAAAATTCTTGTAATATTCCTCGTAAATATTTGTTGAATTAACATACAACAACGACAAGTATGTGTTAAGCTCGACAAAGACACCCTCAGGACATCATCTTTCCTGCTGGCAATCAACCAACACTATGATATTTAAACAAGATTGACTGACCCACTCTTTATATAGATCAATTGCAATTTGATTTTTACGTCTTTAGTATTGACGTGCGTGTGTGTATTCAACTATTAAATTCTATTTCCTATTAATATTTTCAGGATTTCAGCGTTATGAATAATGGAGACGAAAAGTAAACAAACCACACAGGTATGTGATTCATATTATATGTTTCACACTAAATAATTCCACAATAATCACATGAAATTATCACAATATGTCTTGTTTATAGATTTAAGAATCTTCAGAATATTAAAACAAACAGACACGATACATACACAAGAAGTAAGAAGAACGAACGACACAAACATGATTTTCACATTACGACAAGCTGTACGTTTTTCAAAAACTAACAGTTGCTTAAAATTGGCATAACAAAACTACACTTTTTTTTCGCTTACCTAAATTTGATCGTTATAGAAACACCACTGTTGATTTAATTTTCAGGTAGCTGGTGAGATTCTGGTCGCTTGGCAGAAATATATTGCAAAACATCCAGATGAACTCACACTCAAAGAAGGTGATATTGTGGAACTTGTAGATACTGAAGATACAGAAACTGCACCAAAGTATTCGATAGAAAATCACAATTGTTTTTGGCTTCAAATACTATAATTATATTTGTTTTTAGACGGCAGAAACTCGATCCAGAACTAGATCAAGTTTCTGGTCAACTGCTAGATAATTCAGCTGCAAAACACAAATTATCTGTAAAACCGAAACGTACACATGTCAGTTCCAGACATTCCCCAACTAGACTGAATTTGAACGCCAGGTATAAGCATTATTTATTTTTATAAAAGACGAATTTGTTGGAAAAACAATTTTAATCAAATAAATATTTAGATGGTTGGTGCGTGAAGTGAGTGGTGGTAGGAAACAAGGTTGGGTACCTTGTAAAATCCTGCAGAGCATCGATGATCCGACTCCTGGTGGCGCCGGACTTCCTGGAGATGCTCTCTATCGACGACAGTAATCTATAATATCTTTACAAAAAAATTATTGTTAATAATTGATTGATTGTAGAGCTGTTGTTCATGAATTGGTGGAAACTGAACAGGAATTTGTACGAGATTTGGATCATGTTGTCCAAAAGTATCTATTACGTTCAGAAACTGGTGGGAAAGTACCGAAAGTTGTTAAAGACAATTTTGATGTGATTTTTGGTAATTTGAAGGAAATCGCCGAATTTCACAGAACGTAATAATCGTTTATAAAATTATCAAATATTTGTAATTATTGAAAAATGAAAATGTTTCAGTGTTTTGATGGAAGGTGTTAAATATTACGCTAATGAACCACAACTTTTAGGCAAAGCATTTTTACGACTTGAACGTGATTTTGATAAGCATGTCGATTATTATTTGTACGAACCGCAAGCCCAAAACTTTTTGGAAATATGCGATGAAGCACGTGATTATTTCGATGTAAGTCGGTTTTATTGTTTTCTTCGTTTTTTGTTGTTTTTTTTTTCTCGAAATAAAAAATAAACAACTCCAGATGCTCCATAAAACATCTTTCTATTTATAAAATTCGATTACAAATTTTCATTCGTTGCAAAATCGTTTTGAGATGCGCCAAATGAAAAATTTTTCATCGCTAAAAAACTAAAAAAGAAATATTCAGATTTTATTTTGATACAGAAAACCCTATGACGATAATGGTTTAAAATAGCAAAATCTAAATGAAAATAGTTACAGATGGGGGCGTTTTTATGAAACATTTTTTGTACGTTTGCAAATTTTAATTTGAATACATTCTAAATTCGACTAGTTCTTTCTAGAATTTTACTCATAATATCTCGTAATCGTTGAGTAATAATAATAATAATAATAATCAGGAGAAAAATGAGGAAAATCGAAATTTGAGTTGTGATCAACAACAATTCAGCCAAAATCTATATTTAGACACACATTTTTCGCCGTTACTTCTACAGCTATCCGTGCCAACAATAACGAATCGTCTGATTAATTGATTTTTGAAATTAATTCATCGATTTTCAGCGAATTTTCCAAATTTCTCCCAATCGAACTTTCACTTCTTTTATATCTTTTTGTTGACCTATACAGCTACCCTTTTATCACTAGAAATCTCATGCACCGAATTCGAGGGTTATCTTCATAGGGGAGGCTAAGATAGAGCCACCATCACATTTGGATGATTTTCCCTTATTTTTCCACAATTTTCAATGGTTAAGAAATTTATGGATTTTACGTGTGACATCTGAGTCTACCACTGGCTTGATACTCAGTCTATGTATAGACACACACCACAGTTGAATAAGATTTCGTTCAGTCTATCCGCGAAACGTCAAGTGTTAACGTCTCTGTGGAAAACTTTAGCCCCCTGCACGTGGATTTAACCCTAATCCACAGGTAGGACTAGGTGCGTCATAATTCATTCCAACACCTTTAGAAATATTGAAAAAAAAAATAATGGTGATAAATGATGGTGTGACATTGGGCAATTGAGCTATTGTTGTTATTTTTAAATTGTAAATCAAAAGAATTGCCAAATTTTATAGGGAAAATATTAATTTTAATTGCGAATTTTGTTAATTAATTTTGGTGAATAATGAAGCGTGACCTAGCCCAACTTCAGGCTTAACAGACTCGAAAACTACCAAAATTCATCAACCAATCGAGCTAATCTGTAATAAATATATACAAATATGCGTTGTTTCTATTTTAAAATTACAGCTCAAGTTTGCTTGAGAATTTTTTCAGCCGCTTCATTTCTGGCCAATATTTTGATTTACCAAAAATTCATTTTTATTTCTGTAATTTTGATTCATTTATTTTTTTCAAATTAGGAATTGTCCCAAAAATTGGGCGACGACAAAACAATCAGTGAGCACTTGAAGTTACCGATACAACGTATCAACGACTATCAACTCCTCATAAAGGTAAGAATTGTTGTTTTTTGTTTGGTGAAAAAAAAAACCGCACCGAATCGCATTCATCAATAAATTAAAAATTGTTGTTTATATTTAATGACAGACGGAATTTTATGTAGAATGGGCGCCGATCCCGAAATCTTTCAATATATTTAGAGCAACGGAAATAGCCTAAACGTTTGACCCATTTCATCGGACGCCTACGATCAATGTCAAATAAACCTCAACGGAAAAAAAAATTGTTGTTGCTGTAATAGAAACTTGTCCAAATATCCACCTACTGTAAACAACTTAAAATTACACCTGTTTTTACGTCAAAATTTGTTTTAGGAATTGGTAAGGTATAGTGCATGTCTTGGTGAAGACAATACCGACCTCCAGAAGGCTCTAGAGTTGATGCTAAGTGTCCCACATCGGGCACAAGACGATAAATTCACATCAAGTATCGAAGGTTATCGTGGCAGCATACATAAATTAGGACGTTTATTAGCACACGATTGGTTCTCTGTTAATTTTGGTGAATTAATTAAAGAACGCTATCTGTTCTTATTCAAAGGGAAAATCTTAATTTGTAAAGTACGGCGTATCTCTGAAGATCGATCCGTTTTCCAACTAAAAGATATCATCCAGGTATAACTAATAGATAAAGTGTAATTTTTTTATCGGAAAATTAACAAATTTTAAGAATATTTCCAGTTGAATTTGGTGACAATCAAAGATCATCCGAACGAAGATCGTGTCTTTGAATTAGTTGAAAATACAAGTGGACATTCTTTAATATTAACAGCACATCGGGACCATATTAAAGACTACTGGTTGAAGGAAATTAAAGAATTTGCTAGGAATTACGGTAATTTTTCAATATTTACAACCATCAACTTTACTAAACAATCAATTTTAGACGAGACAGGTGAAGATACTGATGACGATTTTCGAGTAGCATCACCACCAACTGAACTCTCCCAAAAGACAAGTGAGTCACTCAAAGTTGAAGAGAAAAAGAGTGAACTAATACAACGGCCTGAAGTTCAAAAAACTCTACAAAAAACTGAAGTTTCTCAGAAAGAAACACCAAATCCTGTGTCACAACCGACACAAAAACAATCTACAGAGAGTAAACCGGAATCACCTCCACAGAAACAAATCAAAACTTCTCAGGTAAATCCTCAGAAGGCCAAAGAAGAGAAACTTCCACCATCAAAACCTCAGGAAACTTCAAAGAAAGAAGTTAAAATTTCTCAGGGGAACCCTCAAACACCTCCACAGAAACAACTCGAAACTTCTCAGGTAAATCCTCAGAAGCCGCAAGAAGAAAAACTTCCACCATCTGAACCAAAATCCAAACCTCAGACAACCCCAAAGAAAGAAGTTGAAACTTCTCAAAAACAATCAGTAGAGAGTAACCTTGCACAGAAAAAAACTCAGGAAAATCCACAAAAACCCCAAGAAAAGACACCTCTACCAGCTAAACAAGAATTAACTCAGAGTACTGGAGACGAGCATCATTTAGCACGGCTTCAAGCTGTTGAATCTCTAATTCAGATCAATAAAAAACGTGAACCTGAAACACCAGTACCATATATACCAAAACCACCACCAGAAACTATACCTGGTAGTGCTCTAAATAAACTTTATGGTATTGAACAAGTGAAAGTTCATGATAATCTTGTTGCCGCTAATTATAGTGTTGGTGTAGAAGTTGAATTTGAAATAGCTGACGAGATGAGTCGTCGATACACATCTACATCATCTTCTGCTAGATCAGGTTAGTCACTATTTGTTATTTCAATTTTGTTTTTATCTTTCACTATTTCCAATCATTATGCCACTCTATTACAATGTTTACACACAAAAAATAGAATTTTGACCATAATCTACTTCACAGAAGGATATTCCGATTCATCATTTAGTAGAAGATCAACACAATCATCATCAGCATATTCTGCAGATATTGGTACAGGATCAAAATATGAATCTTTATCAACAAAATATGGTGGCGATAGTGATTATTCACGGAAATCGATACGATCATCCTCTAGAGGTATTGAGGATGATATCGGTGGTGATAATTACAATTATACAAGGAAATCAATACGATCATCTTCTAGAGGCATTGAAGATGATATCGGTGGTGATAATTACAATTATACAAGGAAATCCATACGATCATCTTCTAGAGGCATTGAAGATGATATAGGTGGTGATAATTATAATTATACAAGGAAATCAATACGATCATCTAGTAGAGTTGGAGTTGAAGATGATGGTGATTCCTATAATTATCAAAGAAGATCAATTAGATCATCATCCAAAGCTGGAGGAGATGATGATCTTGATACTTATAGTTATTCAAGACGTATAAAAGTCGATAATGATGATGATAGTGGTGGTGGTAAATCGTACAGTAGTTATGCACGACGATCAGTTAAAGCAATAACAGAAGTTGGTGATGGTGATTCAGTTACAAGAAAATCTTATAGATCCTCTATAGAAGGTTATGATGATAAAATTGCAAAACGATCATTATCAATTGAAGAAACTGATAATAAAAAGAGTGATGATTTATTAGCGAAATATTCACGTAAATATTCACGTGGTGAATTGACTGATAATAAAGAAGAGGATGTTTATGCAAAATTTGAACGTAAATATTCGAGGAATAGTTCGGTCGATAAGAAAACTAGTGGTGATGTAGAAGAGGATGATATTTACGCTAAATATAAACGGAAATATTCACGTAGCAATAATGATGATAATAACAATAATATTGAAGATGATTTAACCAAAAAATATTCACGGAAGGATTCGTTAAGATCTTATAAAAGTCAAAATAGTCGTGATCGTGGTGAGTTTAACGTAATGCTTACGCTTATAGGTGAATTTCCAACACACTACCACAATACACTATCATCTATCGCTTTGCTCATTCAATTCAATGATTTTGTACAATTTTTTGAACACATATTATCCTTTATCATTTTAGAAACTGTAATCACCGAGAGTAGTAGTGTTGGTGGTAGAACTAGTCGGGAAGTAGTTGCAAGTTCTGAGAAAACTTCATCAACAACTGTTATGCAAGAATCCAAATCGGCTACAGCAAAATTAGCAGAAATTGAAACTAGTGAAGATGGTGGTGATAAGCCGAGATTTATTAAAACAATACGTGGTGCTCATATTGAACGTAAGTCGTTTTTTTTTTTTGTTTTGAATGATTATTGCTGATAATTGCTAATTTTTTTTAAATAAAATCCAGCTGGCGATAGTGTACATTTTGATGTTGCTTTAAATGATAAACCATTAACTTTTAATTGGCTTAAAGATAATCATAATTTAGATCGGAATAGCTTAATGTCTGGCAGATTGAAATTAACTGATAAAAACAATGAATATAAACTAATAATAGAACAAGCACATGTTGAGGATAGTGGTAGTTATACGGCCGTTGCTACCAGTCCTACTGGTAAAGCTTCTTGTTCTGCTCAGCTTATAGTTCGTGAAAGTTTGTATCAATATTGTGTTTTATTATATCAAAAAATTCATTTCAAAAATTACTTCCAGTGACTACTGAAGAGAAAGAAGAACGTATCAAAACCGATAAACCTGAATTTATAGTAAAACTCAAAGATACTGAACTAACCGAGAATACATATCTTCGATTTATGGTGAAAGTTGCCGGTGAACCAAATCCAGATATTGCTTTCTTTAAAGATGGTGTAAAAATCTCCGAAACTAATGAAAAATTACAAATCGTTCGTGAACATTCAGATAAAGGTTTCTATGAATTATTGATACCTGAAGTTCAATTATCTGATGCTGGTATTTATAAATGTGTTGCAACAAATAAATACGGTGAAGATTCAAGTGAGGCAACATTAAAAGTAACAGCGAAAAATCTCCATGAAGATATGCCAGAAGGTGAAATTTTAAAACCAGGTGAACGGCCAGATTTCCAATGGCGTAAAGATGGTGTACCATTTGAACCAGATGAACGTTTCAAAGTTTTAATGGGTGATGATGAGGATTCATTAGCATTAGTATTTCAACATGTCCGTCCGGATGATATTGGTTTATATACATGTGTGGCACAAACATCACGTGGCCATATTAGTTGTAGTGCTGAATTAACTGTACATGGTACAGTGAATCAAGTATTTCGTGAACCAGAGAAACCACAATTGATTGTTGAGAAAAAAGAACCGATTTGTGTACAAATTGGTAGTTCTGCCATGATGGAATTACAAGTTAAAGGTTATCCAAAACCACAAATCAAATGGCAACATGATGGTAAACAATTAGAGAGTGGTCCTAAATATAAAATTTTATATGAAGATGAAGAGAGTATGTCGTTGGTGATTAAAAATGTTGAAAGTACTGATGCTGGAACGTACACATGTATTGCTGAGAATGAATTAGGTAGTGATACAGCTGAGATGACATTAACAGTAAAAGCACCACCGAAAATTAAAGCTAAAATACAAAATGTCGATGTACATGCTGATCTATTATTAAAAATACCAGTAGAAATTGATGGTATACCGGAACCGGAAGTTGTCTTCTATAAAGATGGTAAAGAAATCAAATACGATGAACGTATTAAAATCGTTAAAGAAGAAGGCGGTAAACATGTACTTATCATTGAACAAACACAATTAAAAGATACTGGTTCATATTCGGTGACTGCAACAAATGAATTAGCTCAAGTTTCCCAACATTGGAAAACTGATATTCATAGTAAACCGAAAATTATCGAGAAATTAGGTAAAGATCGTCAAGTATCACAAGGTGAAGAAGTTGAATTACGTGTTAAAATCGAATCAGAACCAGCACCGGACGTCAAATGGTTCAAAGATGATAAAGAAATAACAACAAGTGATCATTATTTGATTAAAAAAGATGGTGATTATTACATTTTAAAGATAACAGGGGCTGTAACAACTGATGCGGCACGTTACAAATTCAAAGCTGTTAATATTCACGGTTCTTGTGATGATGATGTGCGAGTTGATGTAAAGAAAGCACCAAAAATCATCCAAGGACTCAAAGATATGATTGTTAAAGAGCACGATAAGAATGTTACATTCGATGTAAAATTAGAAGCCTTCCCTAAACCGACAGTAAAATGGTATTTAGATGAAATGGAGATAACAGAAACAAAAACTGAATTTACACGAATTGAATCTGATGATGGTGTGAAATTGGTAATAAAAGAAGTTGATACTGGATTATCTGGTAAATATACGTGTAAATTGAGTAATGAATGTGGTACAGCTGAAACTAGTGCAAAATTAACTGTACATTGTGCACCGAGAATTATTAAACAACTTAAAGATACAACAGTAGATGAGGGTGCAACATTGAATTTAGAAGTTGAATTGGAAGCATCTCCTGAACCAACAGTGAAATGGTTAAGGAATGGTCGTGAAGTTAATGCTGATGCACGTATCAAGATCACACGTGATACTCAAAGACATGAAACGTATAATTTAGCTGTTAATCTCATCAAATATGAAGAACAAGGCGAATATGAAGTGATTGTCACAAATACAATGGGCACAGTTAATAGCAAGAGTTACGTTACTGTACACAGTAAGTATCGTTTATTTGTTTGATCAATTTTATTCTCAAGTAAGTATTGGAATTGCCCCTTGATATTTTTTGGCCCTCAATTTTTACCTTTGTTGTGTATGTCTGTATGTTCGTTCAACCTTACTAACAATATTCCAGAGGTAACCCATACTGATGCCGTTGAAGTTACCGAAGAACCACCCAAAAAACTAACAATTGTTGAAACTGATGATGAGGACAAACAACAAAAAGCTCAAATAGTTGAGAAACAACAAATTGATGAAATTACAGAAACACCAATAAAACCAAAAATTGAAGATGTTGAAACACCACCATCACAGACAGGTAAGTATCGAAAATAAAAGAAAAATCAAAGCAAAATCTCAAGAAATGACAAGAGTTTTTCTTTTTTTTTTGCAAATAAGCTCTTTCTGCCCCTTTTTATTAGAATTTTGCTTGTTTTTTCCATTTATCCCCTACATTAATAATAATAATAATAATAATAATAATAATAATAATACACAATTTTGACACTTATCATTATCATAAAAATATCACAACAATTAGCTGCAGACAAACACAACATAAAACATGTGAAAACATCAACACCTGAACCGATAATTGAGGAACCATTATCACCACAAATCCAACGCGGCCATTCCGATATTATAGAAGAAACAACAGAATCTGATGGAATCGATAAAATGGAAAATCTACCAAAAAAACAACGTTCTAAATCTGTACAGATTGAGGAGATTGAAGAGAATAATGAAAATAAAATTGAACAACACCACATTATTGAGGAAGAATTGGAACAGAAAGCGGTACAAAATGCGAAATTATCACGTAAAGAAAGTATAATAATTGAGAAAATTGATGATGTAAAACCACAAAAAACCGAAGAAACCACATTAGAAACAACAAAGAAATTAAAACGTGGCATCTCAGTACAGAAAGAGGATATTGAAATTGTTGAAAATGGCGACAATCAACCACAAACACCTATCGAAAATGGTGTTAAAAATCGATTAAAACGTGGACAAATTTCTGTACAAGAAGATATAATTGAGAAAGAAATTGATGAAATATCAACAGCGCAAAAAATCAATGAAAAATCACTCGAATCACAAATCAGTCAGAAGGGTGTTCGTGATTATGATGATGAACATGATGCTGAAATGGAGGCTTTATTAAGTAAGGCACAAAGACAACGGAGTCTTGTTGAAGATTTATCAAGTCAAGGTATTCTACATTTCTACATAATAAAATATTATCACTACATTATTATTATTATGATTTACCTTAAATGTGTGTTTATTGCAAAACTAACCAGCTAGCTTCTCTAATAAAACAAAAAATCATCTACTTAAGGTAAGCGCGTCTATTAATTTAATTTAACAAAGTTTGAAGTGATTTATTGATTAATTGCGTGAATTATTTCCAATTTAGCACCACCTGTTATACTCGATACAAATATGAAAGATGATTCACGACCTGAATCATTGGATATAACGTATATTGTAAGAGGTACAGCGAATCCACCCCCAAAAGCTACATGGACATTAAATGATAAAGAAATCAAACCGGACGGTCATCTACGGATGTGTATGAGTGAAAATGGTGAGGAATTCCGTTTGGAAATTAAAAAACTCGAAATGAAAGATGCTGGCGTGTATCAATGTATCCTAACAAATCCACTTGGTGATGTTAGACAACAAGCAATCTTAGATGTTACACGTAAGTTTGGGTTGTTATTTGATGTTTTAAATAAAATTGGAATTATTGTAGCTGAACGAGAATTGAGACGTCCGAAATTGAAGCAAGGCTTAAAAGATGAAACTGTTGTCAAGAAGACTTCTGTAACATTTAAAGCTGTTGTGATTGGTGATCCAATACCTGATGTTATTTGGTATTTTAATCATGAAGAAATCACAGAAGCTGAATTTGAAAAACACAAAATCATCTTAGAAACTGAAGATCATGAAATTGAAGACGGTCTAAAAGAGTGCTCCTACTCTCTAACGATTCCTAGATGTATTTTTTTCCCAAATCTTTAAAAAAAAAAACCAATTCATTCATGAAATGTTTATAGGTGAACGTTGTAATGGTGGTAAATACACGATGAAAGCTAAAAATAAATGGGGTGAATGTGAGAGTAGTGCTGAATTGACAATTATATTACGTCCAGAAATTGAAGGACCTGAAAATGTTGCTGTTGTACCAGGTGAATCAACTGAATTCGTTTGTAAAATTCAATCAAATCCACCACCGGACGTTGTATGGTCGAAAGATGATCGTATTATTGAAAATAGTGATGTTATACAAATTATTGCTGAACAAGAGAATGAAATCTATCGCCTTAAATTCAATAAAGTTGAATTAAACGATGATGGTTATTATAAAGTTACTGCAAAGAATCATTTAGGTGAAACATCATCTGAAGCACGTCTCAAAACTATCAGTAAGTATTTGTTTGTTTTATTTCACATTGAATACAACAAAAATTAGACAAAATACACAATTTTTTTTCCTAAATTTTTACAGAAGATGCAGAACCTACTCGTAAGTCGAAAATATTGCATTTTCGCTATAATTGGCATAATATTAACATAAATTTGCACTGCTATTGCATTATTTGCACCCTTATTTCCCGTATGTTGTTCAAATTCTAATTTTGATTTAAATTTTAGCTGAAAAACCACGTTTCATTACCGGACTTACTGATGAACATGTCGAACATACAGCTGAAATTACACTAATGGTACGTGCTGATGGTCTACCAAAACCGGAAATACGTTGGTATTTAAATGGTAATGAAATTGTACAAGATGAAAATCATCGAATTGTTACACAAATAGAAGCTCAAGTTACTAGCAGTTTAACAATCAAGAATTACAACGATTTTGATATTGGAGTGGTAATTTTCCTCCCAAAATTAATGTGATTCATTTCCTTTTTATCTTGTTATCTTTTAAAGTATAAAGCTGTAGCTGTTAATTGTGTTGGTGAAGCTCAAACAACTGCCCGTATTTCAATGCTACAAACACCACCATCATTCGGTAAACGTTTAGAACGTTCTGAAGATATCAGTGAAGATGAACCATTAGAATTAAAAGCGAAAGTTAATGGTAGTCCACGACCGGCAATTCAATGGTTTAAAGATGGTGAACCGTTAGATGCAGATGATGATCGTATTAAAACCTCAATACTACCAGATGGTACAGTTAAGCTTAATATTGAAAAAGCAAAACCATATGATAGTGGCGCTTATAAATTGGTAATAAAGAATCGTAATGGTGAAACAGCTTGTCTTTGCGCTGTTGCAGTCAATCGTAATTTTTTTAATCTTAAAATTATTAGAATAAATTTAATAAAATTTTGTAAATTTACAGCAAAACCACAACGTCCGAAATTCTTGAAATGTTTCAAAGATATTAAACTACCAGTTGGTGAACCAATCAAATTAGAAGCTCAAATCCATGCATATCCACCACCGGAAATCAAATGGTTCAAAGATGGTCTACCAATACGTATGTCAACAAATATCCATACAGAAACACATCCAGATGGTCGGGTAGCATTAATTGTTGATTGTGCCCGTCCAGAAAATGCTGGTACTTATGAGATAATTGCAACAAATAAATTAGGTGAAGCAACAAATGATGCAAAAATTGAAATCGAAAAGAAACCAACACGTCCTGATTTTATTACACGTTTATTCCCACAAACTGTCGTTGAAGGTTTCCCAGTTAAATTTGAAGTTAAAGCTAATGGTTATCCAACACCAACAATTACATGGTCACGTAATGGTGCTGAAGTGATTTCAGATCAGAAACATATAAAAATCGTCGATCAACCAGATGGTACAAGTTGTTTATTGTTAGATGCAGCTGATCAAATACGTGATGCTTTAACATATAAAGCAACAGCTAGAAATGAAGCTGGTGAAGCTGAAACAACAGCACCATTAACAGTTAAATCAGCAATGAAAACTGATGAACCAGAAGAACGTCCAATGTTTCTGCATGATCTTAAAGATGTTGTTGCATATGAAGGTGAACCGTTAGTTATAAATGCACCGTTTACTGGTAATCCATTACCTAGTGTTGAATGGACTAAAGATGGTGAACCAATTCAAGCATCTGATCGCGTATTGATAACATGTGATGGTAGAAAAGTTGCTTTACAAATTGATTATGCTCTACCATCAGATGCTGGGCAATATGGTGTAACTATAATGAATCCATTAGGGAAAGATAGTAAAGAAGCTAAAGCTGTTGTACATAAAGTATTTATGCCGCCGAGTTTCACACAGAAATTCACCGATTTACAACAATTACCCGGTTGGGATGCTAAATTCCCATGTCGTATTACTGGTGTGCCACAACCTGATATCACTTGGTATAAAGATGGTAAAGAATTACGTGAAACTGATAAATATCGTATGAAACGTGACGGTGATGCTTGTTGTTTGTATGTCATGAATTGTACACCTGCTGATGCTGGTATTTATAGAGCTATCGCTAGTAATAAAGAAGGACAAGATGATTGTACAGCAACACTTGAAGTAGTTGATGAAATGTAAGTTTTACACCATCTAAATGTTGTTTTTAAAATTAAAAATATTGAAATTTCCAGAAAAACACCACAAAGAATTGAACCAGCCACATTTCTTAAACGTATCGGTGATACGGAATTGTTTAAAGGTATGACAGCGAAATTTACAGCTTGTGCTTCTGGTATACCAGAACCAACAGTTGAATGGTACCATAATGATCAGAAATTGTTCCCATCGAATCGTATCCGTATGGAAACAGATCGTGCCGGTTTATTACGTTTAACAATTGAAAATATCGATCAAGATGATTTAGGGAAATATTCTTGTAAAATATCAAATGAACATGGTAGTGATATTTGTCATGCAACATTAAATATGGATAGTGGTATAGAACCGAAACCAAAACGTCCAATTACTGATCAATATACAGAATTTGATCGTTATAAACGTAGTGGTGCACCAATGCCCTTATCAGATCCACCAATTATCTCACAAATGACAGATCGTCATTGTACATTATCATGGAAACCATCAATACCTAGTGGACCACGTGCACCAGTTACATATCAATTAGAAATGTGTGAATTACCAACGGGTGATTGGTTCACTGTACGTTCAGGTATTAGAAGTTGTACATGTGGTGTACGTAATTTAGAACCATTTCGTGATTATAAATTTCGTATACGTGTTGAAAATAAATATGGTATTAGTGATCCATCACCATATGCTATCACACATCGTGAAAAATTAGAACCTGATTTACCAAAATTCCGTCCATATTTACCACCTGAAATTGATTTTCGTCCAGAAACATCACCATATTTCCCAAAAGATTTCGATATTGAACGACCACCACATGATGGTATGGCACAAGCACCAAGATTTCTACGACAAGAACACGATACACAATATGGTGTTAAAGATCAAAATACAAATTTGTTTTGGTTTGTCTATGGTTATCCAAAACCGAAAATGTCATATTATTTCAATGATGAATTAATCGAACCAGGTGGTCGGTTTGATACAAGTTATACAAGAAATGGACAGGCTACATTGTTTATTAATAAAATGTTGGATCGTGATGTTGGTTGGTATGAAGCGGTAGCTAGAAATGAACATGGTGAAGCTAGACAACGGGTACGTTTAGAAATTGCTGAACTACCATTCTTTTTACGTCGTCCTGATATCCAATACGCCATGTTGAGAGGTAAAGTACGATTTGAAGCTAGAATTGTCGGTGTACCATATCCGGAAATCAAATGGTATAAAGATTGGAAACCTTTAGCATCATCTAGTCGAATTAAAATACAATTTATCGAACCGGATATAGCAATTTTAATTATTAACGATATTATAAGTAAAGATGAAGGTTTATATTCTGTTAGTGCACGTAATATAGCCGGATCAGCTTCAAGTAGTGCAATGTTATATGTTGAAGAGAACGATCTTGATTATAACATTCACACCTATTCGAATTTAATGCCAATTAAGATACGTAAGAAACCATATGAGGATTATTATGATATTGGTGATGAATTAGGACGTGGTACACAAGGTATCACTTATCATGCTGTTGAACGTATTAATGGACGTAATTATGCTGCGAAAATAATGCATGGTCGAGGTGAATTACGTCCATTCATGTATAATGAATATGAAATGATGAATCAATTACATCATCGTAAATTAATATCATTACATGATACATATGAAACTGATGATACATTAGCATTAATACTTGAATTAGCTGGTGGTGGTGAATTCGTTAAAGATTATCTATTAAAACAAGATTATTATACAGAACGGGATATTGCCGGTTTTATTCGACAATTATTACAAGGTCTTGAATATATGCACGGACGTGGCTATGGCCATATGGGACTTACTGTAAGTACCACTTCTAATATTGAATTGATTAAAAGTTGAATTAATTCAAAAATTTATAGTTGGGTGATTTATTGATTGCGCATCCGGGTGGTGATGATTTGAAAATTACCGATTTCGGTCTAACACGTCGTATACAAATGGGTAATTTATATCCATTAAAATATGGTGTACCAGAATATGTAAGTCCAGAATGTGTTAATGGTGATGGTTGTGGTTTAGGACATGATATGTGGAGTGTTGGTATTATTACTTATATTTTATTATCTGGTCGTTCACCATTTAGAGGTTTAAATGATCGTGAAACATTAACGAAAATACGTGAAGGTAAATGGATATTTGAAGAAGAATGGTGGATGAATATTAGTAGTGAAGCTAGAGATTTTATAACAAAATTATTAGTTTATCATCCTGATGCTAGAATGGATGTACATGGTGCTTTAAGACATCCATGGTTAGAACGTGCCGATAAGATCTATACAGATGAATTTAGAATTAGTACAAGATATTTGAGTGACTATTATAGATTGTACAGGTAGTGTATAAAAATAGCAATTTAAAATAAAGTAGGACACATAGTTTGAAAAACATTTGGCAAAACTCTATCCGGGAATGATTAATCCAATTTTAAATCATTAATAAGATGGAAGAAATTGAAGAAACATTTCAATATCAAATCAAATTAAACAAAACCAACGATAAACTATTCCCAGTTAAAAAATTACATCACATTTTCGAATATGAATTATTCGAAATTGAATTATTACTATCGTAAATAATTTTCAAAAATTTTTGTAAAATAATTATTATTTGTTTGATTGATAGAGAATGGTATGATAATGCTTCATGTAAACGATGGTTCCGACGTCGTCCATTAGAAGGTGCCTTTACACACCCATCAAAAATGGTATATCCACCAGGTGAGGATTATTCACCACGACCAACACCAACACCAACTATTGAACGTACACCAAGGAAACAAACATGGGAAGATCAAATACCAACAAGATCACCGTTAAATTATGAAATTGGTATGATCAAATCTGAGAGTCAGTAAGTTGAATTTGTTTATTTTTGTTTGATTTTAAAATTATTAATAATTTGGAATTTTTGTGATAAGTTATCAAAACGGTCCTGATACGTATCTACTACAATTACGTGATGTTGATTTCCCTGTACGTTTACGTGAATATATGAAAGTAGCTGGTACTCGTGCTCCTGGTGCTTCATATATCGTCTCCGATGAGAATGGATACGATTGGAGTGTAACTATTATTAATTCATTTTTTTTTTTTAATAATTGAGTTTTAATCAATTTTTAAAGACACCTGCAATTCGTGAACGTCGCCGTTTTACTGATATTATGGATGAAGAGATTGATGATGAACGTAAAGTTAGAATTAATCGTTACGGTACTGGAGAGAATGCTCATAGTATACGTCGTTTAAAACATGAATTAGGTTCACGGCTTGATACTTATGTTGAAGCTGAAGCATTCTTAGAAAGTAAACAAGATGGACGTTTACCATATTTTAGAGAGAAACCACAAATGACAGCAATGGAAGAAGGTAAAGATTTAGAATTGACATGTTTTGCTGTCGGTGAACCACAGCCTGTCGTACAATGGTTCAAGTAAGTCTTGATCACATTTAAAAGATATAACTATAATAATAATAATGAATGTTGAATAGGAATGATTCAATTATCGCCGAATCGCACCGTATTAAAATCATCACAGATCCGGAAGGACGGTCACATCTCCGTTTATCACCGGCTCTAGCTTTCGATCAAGGCATGTATAAAGTTGTGGCACGTAATAAGATCGGCCAAACAGTAGCTAGAGCACGTATTGTTTGGGGTATGGTACCAGATGAACCGGATTCACCAGAAGCCCAACAAATCTCCGATACTGAAATATTTTTAACATGGAAACAACCAAAACACGATGGCAATTCTCCAGTTTTATGTTATAGTTTACAATATAAATTAGCTGATGATACAGATTGGATAAAGAAAGCTGATAATATCGATCATGAATTCTATTTAGTACGTGATCTATTACCGAATAAAAATTATTTATTCCGTTTAGCTGCACGTAATGCAATCGGTTGGAGTGATCAAGGTGTACCATCTGCTGTAATAACAACAAAAGAACCAGGCGTGGAACGTATTCAATTACCACCGGCTGTATTACATTTACAACAAATCACTGATAGTGGACAAGAGATTGATATTGAACGTATTAAACATCCAAATTATAAAATTGAAAATGAACCAATCGAATGGCAAACATCTAATCCACAAGATCATTATAAATATATTTCAGAAATAACAAAAGGACAGTTTTCAACAGTTTTAAAAGCAATTGATAAACGTAATGATGATGTGGTTATTGCGAAAATTTTAGATTTTAGCACACAACGTCATGATGATGTTGAAGGTGAATTTGCTGCATTACGTTCATTACGAAATGAACGTGTTGTACAATTGATTGAAGCTTACAAATTCAACGATATAGCTGTGTTTATATTAGAAAAATTACAAGGTGCCGATGTTTTAACATATTTAGCTAGTAAACATGAATATACAGAACAAACAGTTGCTACAATTATATCACAAGTATAATTCAAATTAATTAATTAATTAGAAAATTAACGAAATTAATTGATTATCTTTATTTAGATTCTAGATGGTTTACAATATTTACATTGGAGAGGTTTATGTCATTTAGATCTACAACCCGACAATATCGTTATGTGTAATGTACGATCGGTACAAGTGAAAATTACCGATTTAGGTGCAGCACATCGTGTCACAAAATTGGGCACTAAAGTTCCTATAATTGGACATCCGGATTATATCTGTATTACACTTCTATTACACCAACATTGTTTTTGTATTAATTTTATATTTATTTTATAGCACCAGAAGTATTGAGTGAAGAGCCAGCATTTCCACAAACCGATATTTGGACAGTTGGTGTATTAGCTTATGTTATGTTATCAGGTGTTGTACCATTTAGAGGTGGTGATGAGAATGAGAGTAGACAGAATATCTTATTTGTACGTTATCGTTTCGAACATTTATATAAAGAAATCTCACAAGAAGGTACAAGATTCTTGATGTTGCTCTTTAAACGACAACCAAAGTAATTATAATACAATTATATTCCAATTTAGAATTAATTTTTGTAAATTTTTATATTATAGTAAACGTCCAACTGCTGAAGAATGCCACGAAAATCGATGGCTATTACCGACAGATTATATGATAAAGAAACGTGAAAGGGCTGTATTTTTAGGCAATAGATTAAAGGTAATTTTACAATTGCTTAAAAAAAAACTTTAATTATTAATTAACGATATTTACAGGAATATTCCACAGAATATCATAGTGAAAAGGCTCAAGTTGCTAGAGATATAACAAGTAAACTAGGTGGCAAATTCAGTAGATCTTCCAGCATACAAGAAGAATTATTGACTGCACCTTAAAATTATAATGTAAATATTGTTAATATTATAACGATTTACCTTTTCGAGAGACAGAGTTTGATTAATAAAATACTTGTTTATTGTACATACAAATCATATTTATTTCCACACACCATTCTGTTCTTGTTCAATAAAAGCTTTGATATGTTTCGTTACCATTTCAAGTGGATTCTTTTGAAATTGTTTATCTTTCGCAATTTGTTTATAAATATTGATGCCCTGTAACAAATCCTTCTTCTGTTTCGATAATTTCTCAATACCCTTCACCTTTCGCTGCTGTGTTATTGTTGATTTGTATGGGATATTTGGACGTGTTTTTAATAAAGATTCCAATGATGGTAATGCATCACGTAATGGATTTGTATCACCGATAATTGCTGTATTTTTCCGTTTATTCCTCAATTTATTCTCCTGTTTCTTCTGATTGATCATATCGAGTTTCTTGAGAAACCGTTGACGACGTAATTGTAATTTATCTTTTTTCGTTAATGGTTTATCTTTACCGATTTCCGATTTTAATGATTTAAATGATTTCACACTTTTCGTATCATCGGCAACATTCTTTGATAGTGAATTATAATCGATTTTAATGTTTGCAAAAATATTATCGAACGAATCGGTTGCCAATGGTATTGAAGGTGTTGTATCCATAGATGGAAGTTCTGATTTTTTTTCATTTGATGCGCTATTAGTAGAGTGATGAAGTTTTCGTCGTTGACGTCTTTCTTTACCCATTTTTAACACAAAATAATGTAATTTTTCCCAAAAAAAAATTTTTGATAAACACGAGCACCACTTAAATCTAACCTTACAAATTTGACAATCAAATAACATATCATACAACCAGGTTCACAAATGACAATAGTAGCAGCGATAGACGCGACGCGATAAAGAGGTGGCAAAACTTTAAAAATCGCCTTGAAATGTAGTTTATCTTATTTATCAATAATCTATATTCACATAATTAGTTTCTCTATCGTCAAATTAGAAGCAAATTCATAAAAATGGAATAATTTTCAACTTTCACACGATCAATTCAATCATTACAGTTGACTCCTCAGTGGGAGGACGCTAGTATCTTCCACTAGTGTAAATGCCAACTTTTACGTACGTCATTTTGACAGTGGGACATAACCACAATTTTTAACCTCCAATTCACTCCTGATTTCATGAATATTCTAATTAATTTATTTGAATATTAATATCATTAATTATGGATGAATCGGAAGCGTCCACAATCGATGATAACGAATGTAAAGAACCAACACAAGAAGGTACCAGTGACAAAACTGTCGATAAAGGTGTGTACACGTTTCTAGAATCATCAATATTGTTTATAACAAATCAAATGTTTTTTAGATGAAGAAGTAGTTAAAACTACAGATACTACTACAGAAGAACAACAACATGCTAGTTCAGAAACAGATATTGTCGACGATTCAAATAATCAAGGTATAGGTAAGTTTCTAGAACCATCAATCCGTTTTATTGAAAATTAACATCTTTTTAGGTAAAGACGTGTATAAATCAACTGATAATATTCATTACGAAGGCGATTTAGCTGTATATACAGATCCAAGTAGTGGTACCCAATACGAATGGTCTAGTGAGAAAAACCAATGGATATTACGTAATGTTGCTTATGGTTTCGAAGATGATACTCATGTATATACCGATAAAGATGGTGTGAAATATTTTTGGGATAAAGGAAAGAATGCATGGTTCCCTAAAGTTGATGATGATTTTATGGCACGTTATCAAATGAATTATGGTTTTATTGAAACATCACAATCATCAACAATACAAAAAATTGAAGACAAACCTGTAATTGTTGGAAAAAATAAAGGTGAAAAACGTAAACCATCCGAACCAAGTTGGTTTGAAATTGATGATCGTGAAAATACAAAAGTTTACGTTAGTAATTTACCAACAGATATAACAGAAGAAGAATTTGTTGATTTAATGCAAAAATGTGGTTTGGTGATGAAAGATCCAACAAATGGTAATTTTAAAATCAAATTATATAAAGAACCTGGTACGGATTATTTGAAAGGTGATGCTCTATGTACTTATATTCGAGTTGAATCAGTACAATTAGCATTAAATCTATTAGATGGTTATCAATTTCGTGATCGTAAAATTAAAGTTGAACGTGCCAAATTCCAAATGAAAGGTAAATACGATCCAAATTTAAAACCAAAAACAAAGAAACGTAAAGATAAGATGAAATTAAAGAAACAACAAGAGAAATTATTCGATTGGCGACCCGAAAAATCCTTATTAGAGCGTTCAAAACATGAACGTGTTGTTATTATAAAGAATCTATTCGAACCAACAATGTTCGATAATGATGTTGGTTTAATATTGGAATTTCAAGAGGATTTACGCGAAGAAGCATCCAAATTGGGACAAGTACGTAAAGTTATAATTTATGATCGTCATCCTGATGGTGTTGCACAGATCAACATGTCCGCACCAGAAGAGGCTGATGAAGTTGTAAATTTATTAAATGGTAGATGGTTTAATAAACGACAATTAACAGCTGAAATCTGGGATGGACGTACTAAATATAAAATTGCTGAAACTGATGCACAAATTTCAGAAAGAATTGATAATTGGGATAAATTCTTAGAGGATAAAGATGGTGGAGTGGTGGCAAAACAAAATAAATGAATAATAAATAATAATTCGTTTTATTTTTCAAATTTACCGCTATTTTATTCAATTGATTTTTGTAAAACAACTTCCGGTAGAGTTGGCTGTGTTTTGTGCTTGATCGAATTTATTATTGCGCATGCGTATTATCGTTTTGTTCGCCGGTCTGGTTGGGACAAGGTAAGAATTTCTCTTTAAATTTTTTGGGAAAAATTTCAAATAAACAAATCAGAATTTACATGAATTTGATGAGAAATTAAAGATTAGAGTATATAGAAGTGGATTCGATAAAAAAATTATTGAAATTGTGTTGTTAAATAGGAAATAATTGATGGTCTTTTTGTCACTTTTTTCCAGAAACGATTAGACAAGAGGACTCCATTCGGATTAATTGGCATAGAAAATCTAGCTGCAATATGCAGTACAATCACGTATTTCACAATAATTCAATGTGAGTATCTTTGAAATTTATTAAAAAAATTGAATAATTTGCGGAAAAATCGATTTTATCAAAGAAAAAAAAACAAATGACAGATAATCTATATCAATTGTTTTTTCGTTCGTTCAAAAATGGTGGCCAGTTGCCATTTTTGATTTCTAAATTATTCATTCTATGACCCAGATAAATTATTGCAATGATAAAATGAATGAATGAATGAAAATCAACAATATTATGGATAAATTTCATTTTTTTTTCTTATTGTCAAGGTTTAGGTCTCGGCCTGACCGTAGTGAACAATACGGTAAACAATCAAATTATTGGTATGGTCCGCCACAACACACCCTTGCACCAGTACAAGATTTCGGCGGTCCAACATCCAGACAATTCCATCAACAATACAATAAAAAGAAACCACAACAAGATGAACAAGAATTAGCTGAAGGTTTAATGACACCTGAATGGGATGAAAGTAATTTACAACCGTTTTGTAAGAATTTCTATACACCAAGTGATAATGTTAAAGATCGTCCACAACAAGATGTTGATCAATTCCGTGAAATTAAAGATATTATTGTACGCGGTAAAAATGTACCACATCCGAATTTATGTTTTGATGAAAATAATTTTCCTAAATATATAATGCAAAATTTATTAAAACAAGGATTTGTTGAACCGACTGCTATACAATCACAAGGTTGGCCTGTTGTATTATCAGGACGTGATTTAGTTGGTATTGCAAAAACAGGTAGTGGTAAAACATTAGCATATATGTTACCAGCTGTTATACATATAAATCATCAACCACGTCCACAATGTGGTGAAGGACCTATTGCATTAATATTAGCACCAACACGTGAATTAGCGCAACAAATACAAAAAGTTGCACATGAATTTGGTAGTTCATCATATGTAAGGAACACGTGTATATTTGGTGGTTCACCAAAAGGACCACAAGCACGTGATTTGGAACGTGGTGTTGAAATTGTAATAGCAACACCGGGACGATTAATTGATTTCTTAGAGAAAGGTACAACAACATTACAACGTTGTACATATTTAGTATTAGATGAGGCTGATCGTATGTTAGATATGGGTTTTGAACCGCAAATACGTAAAATTATTAAACAAATACGACCAGATCGACAGGTATTGATGTGGTCGGCTACATGGCCAAAACAAGTTCAAGCATTAGCTGAAGAATTTCTTGTTGATTATATACAAGTGAATATTGGTGGTTTATCATTATCAGCAAATCATAATATAAAACAGATTGTTGATGTATGTGAAGAACATGAGAAAGAAGAGAAATTATGTAAATTATTGAAAGAAATCGGTTCAGATTCAAATAATAAAATTATAATATTTGTTGAAACAAAAAAGAAAGTTGATGATATAACAAAATGTATACGTCGTGATGGTTATTCAGCTATATCGATACATGGTGATAAATCACAACCAGAACGTGATTATGTATTAACAGAATTTCGTAATGGTAAATCATCAATATTAGTTGCAACAGATGTGGCAGCACGTGGTTTAGATGTTGAAGATGTTAAATATGTTATTAATTATGATTATCCAAATTCATCTGAAGATTATGTACATCGTATTGGTCGTACTGGTCGTTGTCAACAAGCTGGTACAGCATATGCATTCTTTACAACAAATAATCAACGACAAGCAAAAGATTTAATTGCTGTATTAGAAGAAGCTGGACAAACAATATCACCAAAATTACATGAATTAGCACAAACTGCACGTAATTCACAACAAAACAATAATCGTAATAATCGCAATAATTGGCATAATCGTAATAAAGATAATTCATCACCAAGTTCAAATAATTCAAATCGTAGTAGTATTGGTGGTAATAATAATACAAATGGTGGTAATAATAGTAGTAGTAGTATTGGAAAAACTTGGATTAATAAAAATTTCAATAATATAGCTGAATTTAAACCAAGTAATCGTGGTAATTTAGCAAGGAATGATAATACATTACCAAGAAATAATCAAAGAAATAATTTCTCCAACACTTTTACTTATCAAAACAGTCAATACCAAAATGGATATCAATCATCATATAGTCCACCAACACCTTATTTAAATCAGCAACAACAACAACAACAACCACAAAATCGTAATTTTGGTAAATATTTTTAGAGAAAAGTAAATGTAGATATTTGTTATTAATTTAAAAAATAATCGAAAATTTTAGGTAATAATTCAAGACCATATAACCAACGTTACAATAATAATAACAACAATCGTCAAAATTATCATCAACAACAACAAGCAAATAATTCAAATATGTATCATCATGCCGTTGCTGCTGCAACAGCACCAACACAATATATGATACAAACAGCACCACCACCACCACCAGGTGCTGATAATTTACAACCAATAATGAATCATAAATTCTTCCAAAATAATCGTTTACCAAATACAAATCCATGTGCTTATCAATCGATTAGTCAAAATCAAGCGGCAGCGGCAGCAGCAGCAGCAGCTGGTGCCCCAACATTTGGACAATTCCCAGGTCCATTACAATATACATATTCATATGCCCAACAACCACCTACTGCTGCTGTACAACAATAAATATTTAATCACTTGTATTCAAATCAAGAACGTCGTTATTATTTATATGAATAAGTAGTTATTAATTGTTTAAAAGAAAAATAATAATAATGGGGAGAATTAGGACGCATTAACTTCTCTATATGTTATCAGCAAATTAAATGTGTATTAATTAGATGAGGCGCACTTGTTTATTTGAAGTTAATGCGGTAGCTTTCTTAATTATATTTAATTTTTGTTTTTTTGTTTCTCTTTATAAACGACGTTTCTTGTTACGGTGATGGTTAAAATAATAGCTTCGCTTCAATTATTCATTTTTTTTTTTTTTGAAATATGGCATATTTATCTAATTATTATTATTCTTATAATTAACTAATAATGGTGTTTGTTTGTGACTGCGCCAATTATTATATAACGCAGTTATATTTGTTTAAACACAAAAAAAAAAGAAGAAAATAATCTTACTGTTAGTGTGTATTCTGTGTGTTTTCTCTTTTTGAAACATTAGTATAGAAAGTAAATTTATATATTCTGTATGCTGATGAAATGCACGAAACTAATAGAAGGGGTGTTCGAGCTCGTTTCTTTCTAATATTTTTAGTACAATACATACATATACATGCATTAAAAAAAAAAAAACGAAAAATACTGTTTAAATTTGTTTCGTGGGAGATGAAGAAAAAAACGGTATTTTTGAAATGAAAAAATTGTATATTTATGTCGTCGTTCACGGTCAAAAATTTATATTTCATCGTATAAGGATGAACTGTTTACTTGAATCACAAACAGGGTGTTTTTCAAATTATAATATTCTTTCTAAAAATATTTATTTAAATGTAACGAGGAGGATTTTTGTTATTTTTCCTCATAGAGGTTTTTGTTAGTTTTTTTTTATTTTATTTTGAAATATGAATATTTGACTGTATCCGTGAGAAAATTTAGGCATTAATTATTTAAGATGAAACATAATACAAACGAGTGAGAGTTTAAATGGTTCTTATTAAGTTTTTTCTGTATTATATATACACGTGTCTAGTTAAAAAAGTGAGACTCGTATATTTAAAATTTAAAATGAAAACAACAACAATCGAGAGAAAAATAATGAAGTTAACTATATTTTTGATTTTTGTTTTTTGCAATTATCTAACATGACTATTCGTGTCGTGTAAATAAATAATTGTAGTTATTAAGTAATTTTTAACTCGTTCGTCGTTAATAATAGCGTGGTGCTTGTGATTTTTATTATTAAAAAAAATATATATAAAATACAGCGCGCACGTCCATCTGTGATATTTTTAGCGATTTATTATTATTAAAAAATAAAAAATGAAATGATAATGAATTAAAGAATAATATTAACTTATATCCGTGTGTCTGGGAGAAACGCTAAGCGTTTGTTGAAAATATTATTAATTGTACGATAATATTTTTTTGAATAGGGAATGTGATATTTTCTATTTATAAAATAATGTAAAGACTGAAAATGATGAAAATGTTTCTATGATATATTTTTTTCAAACGAAACAAAAAATACAAGGCTTTTATTATTATTATTGTGATGATAATAGTAATGGTCCATTTCTAATGAACCTCATTGAAGAATTGTTGCATTTTTTGTTTGTTCTTATTTAAATGTATGTACAAATTTTTATTATTTAAATTATTAACGTTTAATAGAAGAAAAATTTTGAAAGTTCAGAGCGTATCTCGGTACTCGGACTGGGTGCATTTTTAGCACAAAGTTATTTCATTATTCTATATAATAAGGAAGATAAAGGATTTTATCATTCGCGCCATTGCATCATAACGATTAACGATTTTTATACAAAAGAATGAAAAAGGATGTTTGTTTTTTTTTTTAATTTATTTTGTTCTAGATGCTTAATTGTTTCTCTTGTCAATCTTTAGAGCCGGAATTTTGATCTGAATGTGTGATCTTTTAAAGAAAATTAAAAAGCGCGCGCGATTTTTCGTTAATTTTCTTTTGTTTTTGTATTAAATGGGAAAACCCCATACCGCATTTTCATTTCTTGTTAGTGCTTTTGTTTTGTTTTTGTTTGATTAGGTTGCATGATCCTCGCATTCAAACTCTCTTAGATCAAAAATAATATTTAAAAAAGAAAAAAAAAATATGTTGAAAAATTGAAATCGATAATTTATATACTCTTCTGTAAGTTTCCAACAAGTGCATTTCTTGTATGTAATACAGTATTAATATTATAATAGTTGATAGTTATTTTTAATATTCACAATGTTTTCAGATTTCAACAACTGATTTATATCTTTTTGGAAAAATGAAAAACAAAAAGAAATGCTGTAGTCATAATTGTTTTTTTTTTTTTTGTTAAAACAAATAAATCCTGATGTTTCGAATGTTTCTAAATTCAAAATAATGATTATCAATAAACTTATATACTAACAAAGTTGTTTTTAATGTTCCACGTACACTATTTCTTTTTGAATTTGGCGCACATTTGAAATGACGCATTTCCTGTAGGTATTGATCCGAGTTAGAGGTGTGCTTATAGATACTGTAGGAAAATCGATTCGACATTGACCCGTACAAAAAAAAAAACCTGTCGATATAATCTGAAGGTGTGTCTGATTAACCAATTTGTTTCAATAAAACATCGGTGAGTAATAATCAACTCTATATTATACATATCAAGAAAAAATAGTCTGATTTTGTCGGTGAAGCTAAATGTTAACTTGCTATTCACCTAACTGCATGAACGGTCCACGAACTGATTGCAAATATTTCCTGATATAGCATACAAATGCTTGTATATCATGAATCATGATACAATAAATAACTGAGTTTATTGTATCATGCTTGTATATCATCTACATCGATTATTCTGATCCACGAACTTCTATTTAATGATAGAAGGATAGAAGTTCGTGTCCTGATCGAATCCAAACATCGAACGCCTTTGCATAAATCGATTATATCTTATATCGATAAAACGATTAGTTGAGCACATCTCTAATTTGGCTATCTATTGCGCATGTGTTATTACAATTCGTGGGATAGCTGGGAAATGTTCGCAATTTCTCGTTCTTCCTTTCGTGGACGTTGATGAGGTAAGACTTGTTTTTTCAATTACATTTTGCTCCGTTTTGGTTTTATTTAAAAAAATAATTTTAAAAGCAAAGCCTGTGGCGTAGTTATTTATTAAATAAATTCCACTACGTTTTTACTGCAAATAAATTGTGTTCTTAAATTTTAATCCTAGTCTATTGGATTTCAGATTTTTCATCAAGTCCCTATTAACTATAACAAAGGAAATTCAACAAAAGAAATCCAGCTTTTTCTCAATTCTGGTAAACCATCCATTTCTTTTAAACATGTAAGTACTTTATTATCACATTTTTGGTTTTATTTGAATCGATATTTTTGTTAAATTTTAATTATTTAATAAAATGCATGCAAATTACCATTTAAATAGAAAATGTCCGTGTCCTCCATTTTGTTTTCTATCGATCGTAATACAAATGAAAGTCGGTGCGCGTTAATTTCGTGTTTTATTGAATGATAAAAAATGTCATTTCAAAATATATTTTTCTTGAATAAAATTCCAACGATCATTTCCAGGGCTTACAAACAGAACGGTGGTGGTAATTATAATCGTGGTGGTCGAAGCAACGACAATAATAATAATTTCAAAAATAAGAGTAGCTTCAGTTCCGGTGGTAATCGTTTCAAAAATGGCGGTGGTGGTGGTGGCGGCGGCGGCAGCCGTTTCAATAATGGCAATCGAAATAATTCCAATAATTATAACAACAACAATAATGATGATGATTTAGCTGGTAATCGTTTGCGTAAACCAAATTGGGATCCAAAGAATTTACGTCCATTTAAAAAAGATTTCTATTCACCACATCCAGCTGTTGCAAATCGTTCATCCTATGAAGTTGAACAATATCGACGTTCAAAAGAAATAACAATTGACGGTGATGCACCAAATCCAATACAAAATTTCAGTGAAGCAAATTTCCCCGATTACGTAATGGAAGAGGTTAAACGTCAAGGTTATGATGCACCAACAGCAATCCAAGCTCAAGGTTGGCCAATTGCTATGAGTGGTAAAGATTTGGTTGGTATAGCACAGACTGGCAGTGGTAAAACATTAGCATATATATTACCAGCTATCGTTCATATAAATAATCAACCGCCAATTAGTCGTGGTCATGGGCCGATTGCATTAGTTTTAGCACCGACACGTGAACTAGCACAGCAGATACAGCAAGTTGCACGTGATTTTGGTAGCTCATCATATGTAAGAAACACGTGTATATTTGGTGGTGCACCAAAAGGACCACAAGCACGTGATTTGGAACGTGGTGTTGAAATTGTAATAGCAACACCGGGACGATTAATTGATTTCTTAGAGAAAGGTACAACAAATTTGCAACGTTGTACATATTTAGTATTAGATGAGGCTGATCGTATGTTGGATATGGGTTTTGAACCTCAAATACGTAAAATCATCGAACAAATACGGCCGGATAGGCAAACATTGATGTGGTCGGCTACATGGCCAAAGGAAGTTAAAAAGTTGGCCTCTGATTTCTTAGATAATTATGTTCAGATCAACATTGGATCATTACAATTGTCCGCTAATCATAATATTTTACAAATCGTTGATGTTTGTCAAGAACATGAAAAGGAAACAAAGTAAGTTGAAGTTATATAACATTAATTATTTAAAAAATAATAATAATCAAATGATGAGTCAAATGTCTGAAAATAGCTGTGATGTTTTTACATTCACCCTTTAAACCTCTAAGAAGACCTGATTTTTTTCCACATAAATCATTCAAATATTTGTTTATTTTGCTTGATTTTCATAGTTCGCTGTTTGTGATATTTCAGATTGAATAATCTCTTACAAGAAATTGGTAATAATGGGGAACCAGGTGCAAAGATCATTATTTTCGTTGAAACAAAGAAAAAAGTAGAAAGTATTACAAGAACAGTACGTCGTTATGGTTGGCCAGCTGTTTGTATGCACGGTGACAAATCCCAACAAGAACGTGATTATGTTTTAAGAGAATTCCGTAATGGTAAATCCTCGATTTTAATAGCTACAGATGTAGCTGCTAGAGGATTAGGTAGGTTTTCTTTATTATTTCCGAATTTCTGTTTTTCCCTTATTTGACTGGAATTTAACCATGTTCAGTTTTGTTGAAATCCATGTTCCTTTTTTTAAAAAAAAAAAAATTCATCACAAGAAAGATCGGGATAATTATTATGGCATAGTAGCACCATTTGGGGGATTTTCCAGACTGGTTTTATCACATCTTTTTTTGTATTTGTAATTGTATTTACGGGAAAAAGGGATACAATTCATATATCTTTCTCTTTACATTTAAAAAAAGTAATAAGTAATAAGGACTACTTTTAATATAACAGCATATTCCTGTAAGTTTTCTCTAGTTTTTAAGTTTGATTTTAATGTGAACAGCTTTAATTAATCAGTCTGGTTGTCCTTTTTTTTGTTTGTTTCAGAGGCACATGCAGGATGAGCGTATTTAGCGCAAGTGCTAAAATTATTACGCCTTTTTTGCGTTCTTGTTAAGGATGCAATTCTGTGTCTTGCGGTGCCTCTGGCTGGCTACCCCGCTCTGAGGTAGATCAGTTGAGGAGGTAGAAGACCGATGGAAGATTTGATGTTAAAAAAAAATTATTCGAATAAAAATAAAAACACACATGCTACAAAGATGGTTACGTATTTTGTGTGTTTGTCGCGCATTATTCATTATCGTCGAAACAATGGTGTATCGACGACTTCTTTCCCCTTCTTGGTAAAAGATCAAAAACAAAAGAGACCTTAATATGGATCGTATAATTTTTGTATCTGCATCATTAGAAGGGGACCGAGTCAATTTTTTTTTTTAAATCAGAACATATTCAAATTTTGTCTTCCTGTCGGTCCTGCAGTGTTTAATTAGAGCGCGTTATCCGTTTAAAAAAAAAATAGATTAGAAAAATGCCAGGCATCATATGCGCTCAAAACATCACTGCAGCAGCCATACTTTTGCTACTATAGCTGTGTTTGATGAATTTGTTGTAAATGCCTCACAACTTCGAAGATGAAACTCGATTCATGGTTAGTATTCTTATATTTTTTTTATTTATCCATATACTTTATAAAATTTCAGCAACAAACCAAATAATGTCTTTAAAAAAAATGTACAAAATGAAGCAAACGTTTTCTGTTTAACGTTTGCAACAACAACAAAAAACAATTGTTGCTGGATGATATTTCTTTTAATTTGACTAATTTCATTTAATTTTGCAAATCATTAATGCTATAAACTTCATTCAATTGTTTTTCAAAAAAATATATACGCTATTCAGTTTATTTGTTATTTGTGATTGAGTTTATTTTAATTGAAATTTTTATTTAGATGTGGAAGGCATTAAATACGTCATAAATTATGATTATCCAAATTCATCAGAAGATTATATACATAGAATTGGTAGAACTGGTCGATCAGATACAACTGGTACATCATATGCATTTTTCACTCCATACAATTACAGACAAGCGAAAGATTTAGTATCTGTACTTAAAGAAGCTAATCAGGTAATTTTAATTCGTTTTTTTCAACCTCACACAATACAAATTATTCTCCTTTCATTTGGCATGTTTGCTTAGTGTATCAGCAAAACATGAATGCTTAAGGAAGGTATATTAAATGAGAAAATTTGCCTTCGGTGTTCATACTACATTCTGTATGGATTAACCCCATCCTCGTTTTTCTCAACATTTATACATTTATTTTGTTTATGCATCATTTTATACATAGCGGTAGCATATTTTTTTAAAATAAATTTATTATCTTTTTAAATAGGTTGTGAATCCTAAACTATCAGAGATGGCTAAACGTAGTGGTGGTTTTGGTGGTAAAAGCAATAGTGGTCGTTGGGGATATTCAAATGGTTTTAAAGGAAGAGAGAACGCTGGACCAAAACAACATTTGAAATTTAACAATGGATCGCGAAGTAATGGATACGATAATGAATATTGAGATGTGTTTTTTTTTTCCGTATTTAATAATACAATTAGTGTGAACAAAGGAATCAGCTTGTGACGTCAGTATTTTCATTTTCCTCTCAGATGCATTCCACGTGCGTCCAAAACAATTACGAATATTGTTAACATATTTAATTTATTTCATAAATGCATGACGATATAGTGCATAAATAGTGTTTATTTATGGAATATATATATAGAATTTTTCTTTTTTTTTTTGTTTTCTTAAATGTAATGTAATTGACACTTCAATTTAGATTTGAATTTTTGTTTTAACTGTGATTCATTATTTAATAGATTAATTGTTTAATCTTGGCGATCCATCAGTTAAACAACAATAAAAGTGTTTTTTTTTTTTCTAACATTTATTGTTATTATTTTATAATCCTTCCTTTGATTCTTTTGTCATATAGTTGTCATGGATACTAAAAACAAATTAAGTAGAAATATGGAAAGTAAAGAACCTCGAATTGTTGAGCCTCTTAGAAAAACATTGTTAGATGTGCAATTGGACAATTTGTTTAATGCAGAAAGGGTATCTTTGATTACATTAGAAATTATCATTCGTGTGATAAAATCAGCTTTTAGAAAATCTTTATCAATCGAGTGTTGTATGCTGGTGAACACTCTTTCAGTGATAAACATGAAATTGCTAAAATTCTCAACAATATAAGGCAATACCAAATGCCGGGTACTTTTCTAGAACATCTGTCTGGGTTTTTATTGTATTACGACAAGATCTTTTGTGTATTGATTGAAGGCGTCGATGAAGATATCCATTTGCAAATAAAACAATTATTAAACCATACCGGTGATAAATTAAAACGAAGTAAAGTCCTAATTAGTGTTCACGACATACCAAAAGTAGTAACGGAAAGTATAACAAAATTTACATTTGAAATGTAAAACTAACGTTTTTCTAGCGTCTCATAAACGATTGGTTCTGTTATAATGGGAATGCGCCGAAAGTTCGCAGTAAAATCAATACAGATGGTGGTGATGTTGAAGTGGCGGTGGAAATTTTGAAAAACTTTACCTTACTATTGTACAATTTCGGCGAAAATTACGGACGATTTTCTAAAATAACTACAAAAAACAGAAAATTATTCGTCGATTATATGCCAGAAATGGGTGTACTCAATTATTTACTAAATTCACCATATTTAGAAACGCTAGTTGAGTTTAATTCGCATGTGAATCAAACCGATCGCACTACAATTTCCGGTATTTAATTGTTTTCCATAATCCAAACATTATACTTATTTAACGATAATTTTGTTGCAGACCAACTATGGCCCGTTGCTACCCTGTACATGCCTTATAATTGCTTTGATCAACCATACAAACCACTGATCGCTTTTAACGATATTAAGACAGAACAGGAAATTGATAAAAGTTCTACGCAAACAATTAAATAAATAAATAACTTTATTATATCAGAGAGAATAGACATTTGTTGTTTTATATACCAAGAAATTGGCATATCGTGTAGTATTTCCGTCTTAATCTTGGATTATCGAAACAATTATAAAGATCGTTCAATTTCAAACAATCACCTTTCGACATCGCCTTACGTTGCCCCAACTTTTTCACACCAGACATACGTGCCGTTATTGTCGGTTTCCCTTTAGCTTTACTAAAGAAACTCTTACCGTAATGCATAATTGAATCATAATCATATTCAAAACTGTACGTTGTATTCTCTAGGCTTTGTTTATCGAAATTCGATTTGTATTCTAAAATTAGATTACATTAGTTTGCTATAGTTGTGGTAATATTTAATAGAAATTACGTGGAATTATGTTGTCGTAATGGATTTTAACGAATTTATCCCGATCCCATCTGGATTGTTCATGGAAAACGCCTAAAGCATGCATCAATTCATGTATAGCTCTACCTTCATTACCTAAACAATTAGGACTTGCTCCATCCGGTGGTTGGAGACTCACAATTTGTGCACCACCAAATCTACCAACAAACGACCAACATCCTTTAGGGTATTTGATCGGCCATATCAGCAGATAATCTTTAGCTTTACCATTCCACGGTACAAAACGTACACAAGTCATTAGATTTATCGTACGGATAGCTTGTAGAATGGTCGCCTGTTCTGATGGTTCTATCAAAAAAGATAAAAAATCAGTAAATTGTAAAAGAATATATTAGAATTTTTACCATATAAAGGACTAATTACATACGGTACGGTACCATTAATCCATAATTTTTCCGGGAAAACATCCCATCGTATTCCGACACGCCAATAATTAAAGATTTCATTAGTCATGGCCATATCGCCTTGAAATAATCCGGGTGTAATTTCCGGATCCGGATTCTCCATCATATACTGTACATCTTCATTATTTCTTACTGGTTTTTTGATTTGTCGAAACAACATAGAAAAAATTAATTCTTATAAAAGTAAATGTTGAAAAAACATACCATCATCTGGTACCGGAGGATGAACAACATCAGGTACAGTTGGTAGAATATATCGAGCATTTCTACCGCTAATTAATACTAAAAATGCAATAACCGTCGTCCGCATTGTCTGTATGCTCAACTTGACATACTCAAAGATTGGTCTACAACTGGTTATAAAATAGCGGTGCTTTTACGAGACAATTTTACTACAGTTTTGCATGAAGTCGTTTTGTTGTTTTTCAAACACAAGAGTTATGAAGAAAAACAAATTTTAAATTAGCAGTTTGTAGTTGTTTTTGACGCATTTAATCGATAGTTTTATCTATAATAGAATTTATTTAATTTCTAGTTTGATGACCTCTCTATAGCACTAATAGACCGAGGATGATAAACAGTTATACTTGAAAGGCCTATTGGAATATTCTTGATGAATCGTAATCGATTGGTAATGCTAATCTACCCTTATAATCTGAATGAATTGCAAAAAATATAGCAAATCTCATCGAAATATGACCCAATTGCTAAAAACACGTGTAATACAACTAGGCCAAAACAATTTCTGACCTATAAACTGAATACATAATTCATGTTTTCGATTTGATTAATTATATTGTTGCTAAGACGTATTTGCATGTGTGTTACACAGCCAAGCCCCTTCAACAAAAAAGACCACACCACAACAATTACCCTAGATTCTCCTTAGGTTCATAAAAAAGATTGAAAATCAACGCTATAATGTTTTTTTTTTTGTTTTCTATTTGCTATTGCTATTATTGTAATAACAGGAAGTTGATGTTTTCCTAGGAATTTTATTCAATAAATGACCCTGATATTGGTAAAATGGGTTATTCACCCCTTTTGAAGGTGTTTGAATTGGTTGTTGCTATAGAAATATGGCATTGATCAAATAATAAAAGATGAATTGTTAATATGTCCATGTATACGTATGTTTCTTAGTATTCAGTACACTCTCACTTATTCTAGTGTAAACAGAATAAATTATCAATCAAGTGATTGTTTAATTTAACTATTGATTAACAGGTGAGTAGTGATTCCATTTGATTGCAAAATAATCGAAAATTATCTCACTTTTTTCCTGATTGTTGCACAATAAAAATTATGCCGGTAGTTTTCTACTCAAATATGAAATGTCTACACTTTGTTGTTATTGTTGTTTGTTGTTATTACCAATAAAACAATTGCAGCTTGCTTTAATATTCGATACGATATAATTGCCAAGTTGTTGTTGAAAAAAATCAATGTCCACATACGTGGATAAACCATTATCGTTAATTGAAAGGAAGAAACAACAATGGGCTAAAGAGAGAGGTAATTTCGTTTACGAATAATTCGTAAATCAAATTTACAATAAAAACACAAATTACAGAAGAACTTGCAGCTTTAGGTACACCATGGAGTGCTCCAAAACAATTACAAACCTATGATCGGGCATTACAAAGGTGAGAATTTCTAAAATCAACGATCAATCAATAACCATAGGACGTTTTGTAGAGATCGGTATGTATCGACATTTGCAATGTCCAAAAATAACGAAATCTTCCGTCAAGATAATACTGCCATCACTTATCAGAATAATAATAATAATAATAACAGTAGAAGATCAAGTCTGCCACCACTTTATAAAAACCAACAACAATACAACAATTCAACAGATCGTAGTGATATGATGATGGATAAAGGTGGTGAAACTTCCGGTTATGGTAGTGATAATCCAAATCAAAACTGTGATAATAACAATATACAATCATCAATACAATATTGGAATCAGCAACAATCCGGTTATGAATCATCATCAAGTTATAAAGATGATCGATTGAAATGGCCAAAAGATCAAAAACGTTTCTGGGTGATGAAAGATGAAAATGAACCACCGAATTGGGTGAAACGTGGCCTACAAAACGATGAAGAAATCGTTGTTGTGTCAAATTCATCACCAGCTGAATCACCACAACACGATGAAATCGATGACCGACCTTCTACAGGTTATAGTAATTCGATTCATAAGTGAGCAAACCCAAATTAATCACAATTTAAAAAAATAATAATTTTTTTAATTATTTTTTAGAAGTTTTATTCGTGGCCAAAATATTCCCGTTGATTCGATTGAATTAGCTGAAAGGGAGAAACGACGACAGATAGCTTTAGCACATCAGGAGGCTGTCAGACAACAAT
The DNA here is from genome assembly GCA_037414755.1 of Lydus trimaculatus. Classification (NCBI taxonomy): domain Eukaryota; kingdom Metazoa; phylum Arthropoda; class Insecta; order Coleoptera; family Meloidae; genus Lydus; species Lydus trimaculatus. The sequence continues at coordinate 18,710 of JAZBGY010000233.1, read as the reverse complement.
TGTTAGAACGTGAAGAACGTCGTCGACAAGAACGTGAACAACGTATACGTGAGGAACGTGAAGAAGAGTTACGTATTGAACGTGAACAGGAAATTGAACGACAACGTAAAGAACACGAATTACGTTTGATTAAAGAGAAACAAGAACGTGAACTGAAACGTAAACAAGCTATACAGGAAGCGTTACAACAAGCCGAAAAGGACGCACAATTGGAGAAGATTAAACTGAAAGTTTTGAAACAAAACAAGAGTGAAGATAACGATATCAAAATGAATAATATTATCAAAGAAATAGAAGTTAATAGTAATGGTGGTGGTGGTGGTGATGATAAGAAAGAAGTAGAGAAAGATGGTGAAATTTTACACAAAAAACAAGAAACTGTTCTAAATAATGAAATGAATAATAATTTAGATTTAGAAAAGAATAATCGACCGAAATCTGTAAATGATAAGAGAAATGAAACTCTACATGCTATCAGTAATAATATCAATAATAACAATAAAGTTCCTGCATCTGTACAAATTTTACAAACGCCTCGAAGTGAGAATTTAGCTCTACTTGTACAAACACCTATTGAAAATTTACAAAATCTACAATATGCTGTTTTAGTATCAAATTTAGGTGCTACATCAGCTATACCAATAGCTTTACCTGTTGTACAGACAACAGACACTACACGCACCGAAAATCGACTACTAACACCTACCCTGTATCGTAATAGAAATAAAAAATTGTGCGATTGTAGCACTCAGACTGATTCCATTGAAATCAATAATATCACCAATAATAGTAATGAAACAAAATGTATTAAAGACAAATTAACAAATTTGGATTATGATAATAGGAATATGAGTAGGAAACAACAAAAAGCGGTTGAAGAGCGTCCGAAATGGAATGCAAATCGTCCACCGACACGTTACCTAAAACAAAGCGAAAAAGACCCATTGTATCAACGTCGGAAATTACGTCAAAAGAGTCGTGATAGTGCCACAAAAGATAATTCCAGTGATGATAGTCAGACGAACAGTCCGCGAAGTTATCGTAAAAAGAATTTTATTGAAAAACGTCACCACACACGTGCATTATGGCGTAAAAATGATAATTATTTCACCAGAAATATACGAATGTATCAAACGGAAATTGTACCATTGGACAGTGATAAAGATCAGATTTATTATCACAATCACCATCGTCATCAACATTGTTGTCGATGTAATTGTGGTGATGGTAGTAGGATTGATATTTTGAAAATTGAACATAATTCAAGTACACCATTATCAACAACACGAGAACAAATTTTACCAAATTGTAGCCGTAATCTGGAAAATACGGAATGTTTAATTGATAAATTAACAAGTTTACATAATGATTTGTTTATAAAACAGGAACAATGGCAGAAATCACCACGTACACCTAGTCTATCATCATCAACAAGAAATACCGCAGAAAATAACTAATTTTTTTTTTTTAAATCCAACAAGTGTAGACATTTCTTTTCTGTTTAACAAATACCACTAATTTTGTTTGTTTTATTTCCTAAATAAAAATCAAGAATGGATGATTTTCTAACGAAAAAGAAGGAAACAGCCCCAATTTTAGATTTGTCCAAATCAACAGTCAATACTAAAGAAGATTTTAAACGTTTGTATGAGAAAGTGCCCGATTTCAAAATAAAACCAGAAAAAGTCCATCCAGAATCGATAAAAATTCGCGAGAAAAAATTTAAATTCAAATCTGGTAAAAAAGATTTGAAAGCCCTACGTGAACCGTACACGTTTCTTGATCCTCTACCACGTGAAATGAAGAATTTAAAAATTAACGAACTGGCCAAGGTACCGATCGATTGGAAAATGCTAACAACTGAACGACCCAAAAATAAAACAGAAGAAAATTACTTTTCCAGGTAAAACAATTGAACTTATTAACAAAAAAAAAAAAAACAACTATAGTTTAAATTATTTCATAATTTTCCAGATTGGTTGAATTGAGAAAGTCGGAAATTAAGACACGAGCTATAGAAAAACGTCAATTTGCTCGTGATCCTCAAATACGGAAAATTAAAAATAAAGCTGGTGTTGTTGAGATACGGATTGTTTCGTGTGAGGATTGTGGCGAGGATTTCTGTGATGGTAACAGTATTTATCATTTACGATAGATTTTGTTATAATTTTTCAATAATTTTAGGTAAAGCTTGCAATAAGTTGACGTATGATTGTTTCATGAGAGTATCAGAAACGAATAAATCTATACCAAAACCATCATCACCACAATCAACAGGTAAATTTCGGCGTAATGTTAAAAAGAAATCAAAGAAAACTAGGAAACAACATAAGAACAGATCTGTTTCACCTAAAAAGAAATAATTACAACTTGGAATTATGTAACCCTATACATTTTAATTTTAAGATTTTACACCATTTGGAATTGTAAATAATTAAAAAAAAAACAATTATCTATCAAATAATAATAGAACGCAAAAGAAACTTGAATTATCCTATCTAATAACTTATTTGTAATTACTAAGATTAAATTTAAAATACAATTATTCTGGTACAATTTTAATCCATGCCTCCTCTTCTTCACCTTGCTCATTTGGTATTCGAACACGTACTAATTGTACAGGTCCATCAGGTGTTTCAATAATTTGCGTTTCACTTTCAGCTAATGTTTCACCAGTTATAGTACCAACTTCATCATCATCATTTTCAAAACTAATCTGTTGACCATCAATAATAATATGTTCAACTGTTTCTAATCCACCATTATCATTATCTTGTCCATCTTGTTGTCCACCTTCAACAACTGTTGTACCTGGTGATGTTGTTGATAATATATGTTCAGATATATATAATTTTGAATCTTCTTGCATTGTATTATTATCATTATCATTATTACTATTATCAACAGCTTCAGCTAATGCAATTGGATCAACAATTTCCATTTCACCACGTGAATTCACTGTAACCAATTGATCATCATCTGTTGTTAAACGTGGTTGATTCACAACAATTGTATCATTTAAATGGCCTTGTGTTTGCATATGTTGATATAATAATGGTTTACGCATAAAACCAGCACCACATACAAGACATTCATATGGTTTCTTATCAGAATGTACAAAACGATGGGCATTACGATTATCACGACTATTAAATGCTTTACCACATACTTCACATAAAAATGGTTTCTCACCAGTATGTATACGTCGATGTTTTTTAAAATGTTCAGGATAGACAAATGTGGCATCGCATACACTACATTTATATGGACGTTCACCAGTATGTGCCGCCTTCATATGATAATCTAATAAACGTCGACGTTTAAAACCTTTACCACAATCAATACAAACATAACGTTTATCATCGAAATGTGTGGCACGTTTATGTGATTGTAAATTTGAACGTTGTGAAAATGTTGCACCACACATTTCACATTGATATGGACGTTCACCAGTATGTGTACGTTCATGATCACGTATTTCAGCTTTACGTGCAAATGCTTTATTACATATTTCACATACAAATGGTTTATAACCAGTATGTACAATTGAATGTACTTCTAAATTATGTGCTGAACCAAAACTTTTACCACATAAATGACAACTATATTCTTTAATGCCAGTATGTGTACGTTCATGTTGTAATAGATTTTGTTGACTTAGAAATGTTTTTGAACATAAATGACATTGAAATGGACGTGGACGTATTTCATGGGTTTTTTCATGTGCACGATATGTATATTTTGATGCAAAATCTTTACCACATTGTTGACATACATATGGACGTATACCAGTATGTGTATTTATATGTTCTTCTAATAAATTACGACTTGAATATTTTTTACCACATGTCTCACATGGCCATGCCTTATTTTGTGGATAATGCATACGACGATGGATACGAAATAAACGTAAATTACTAAAAATACGATTACATACTTCACATTGGAAATCACCTTCTTCAGCAGCAACATGTTCATCTAAATGTGCTGATAATTCATTACGTTTACGAAAATCTTGTCCACACACATCACATATATATAAACGTACATCATGTAAATTTTTCATATGCGATGTTATAGAACGTGCATCACCAGCTACTGTCTCATCATCTTGACATAATAAACATGTAAATATTGAATCTTGACGTGCCACCATTGGTTGTAAATTATTAATTGAAGATGATGGTTCATCTTTTATTTTAATTAAATCATTTTGTAATGATTTTTTACGTAAAATATTTGGACGATCTAGATTATCATTACTACTGTTACTATTATTATTATTATTACTACTACTACTACTACCACCACCACCACCTGGTTCTGATTTTATCAATTTATCGGTTTTTGTTGTTTGTGGTGGTTCATAATCTGAATCGGATGAATGATCAACAGCACCAGAATCAACAATTTCACTACAAATTGGTTGCTTTGTTGCTGTTGTACTACGATTTTGTTCATCAGTTGTGGTTTTACCACAATCTACATTCTCTATACCACCGTGCATTTTAACTAGTTCCATTTCAATATCTTCAATTGTTTGTAATTGCCCCTTTTCAACCTACAAAATAAAAATTTACGATTTAGTGCAAATGTTTAGTAGGAAATTAATAAAAACCAACTTGAGTGGTTTCCTCATCTGATGATGGTATATCTAGAATTTTACGTGGTAATTCATTCTCTTTATTAGCTTCAGTATTTGGTTTTCTATCCATATTATTCGTTTCGTTCATTTCCTCATCATCTAAATTTGGTAGATTCTCACCGTTTTGACGCATCTTCGATGTTGTAAAATTACTAATTAATTCGGTTTTAATTTCATTAAAACGTTGTTCTAATTCATCGACTTCATCAAACAATTTAAAACATTTTTTACAAATCACATGTGAATGTAATTGGTCTTGTTGTAATTCAGTTTCTAAAATTTTCGATATAACCTCAACTAGAGCGACATCTGAATATAATTTTATCTGAAATAATTACAATATAGATAGAATATTGAATTAGTCATGTTTTGTTTGATTGTTTTTAATAAACGATTTTATTTTTATTTTGTGGTAAAATTTATAACCTCTTTGTTGAATATTTGTACGGAATTTCGACTGGACGCGCAACTCCCATTGCAAATTAAGCATAACGTATTCGACGACATACTGTAAATAATTTTTTTTATCATTAATTCCCATTTTGTTTATTCAATTAAAAAATATAAATTAATCAAACAACAACAACAACATTTATAAAAATCTTGGGAATTTTTATGAAATAATTCATAATTATTACCAATCTAATCACATGAAAATTGAACAAAACGTCCCTAGATCGAACGCTATTTTAATGATAAAAGACGGTTATATTCAAGCATTCGGTAACAATTCTTATATAAAACTGATAAAATTTCTATTAAAATTTAATAGAAATTCTATTTAAATGATGACAATATTGATTTTATTAATTACCTTATTTGAAAATATTTAGAGGAATTTTATTGGAAACTTTTATTTTTTTGAATGCAAAAACAGGGCTGACCCTCACTGAAACAAATGCTGCCAAGTTTGACGCAACGAAAAATGAACTACACAACACGACGCCATTATAATTGGCGTTGTACCAAACTAACCAATCACAAGACACTGGTGGATCATTTCCGGTAAAATGGCAGATACTCTAATTACCTGTCAAATGTTAAAAAAATCAATAATTGCAATTTTTCATGTAATTTCTCAATGAATTTTTTATAATTATAATTAATTTTATTCAAAATCATCAATTAAAAGTCATTATAACAATATTAAATGTTGTTAGACGCATTTATCATATGTGACGTGATAACAAAATGGCGAAACCGGAAGT